>PVJH01047866.1:0-11050 GCA_004026705.1 Nesogale talazaci | reverse complement strand
GGGGGGCGGGGTCGGGCTGGAGACGGGATAGCCTGGGCTTGTCCTGTGAGGGCAGGATGGACTGGCAGAGGGGTGGGGTGGTGGGATGTTGTAGCATGTTGACTTTGAAGGGGATCAAGTTCACGACCATCAAGTCCACTCTGACTCAGGGAGACCTCACAGGCCAAGACAGAACAACCCCTGTGGGTTTTCCCAGGCGAGAATTTGAGGAGCAGCAGTAGGGGCTGGGGGTGGGGGGGGCTCAACTGGCTGAACTTGTGGTGAGCATTCCACACTACCCTACCCCCCACCCCCGGGGCTCACTGGAAGAGACAAAAACCCGGAACCGGACTTTCTGGGAACCGTAGTCTTGCGGGTGGGTTGAGGAATGGGCAGGGGCTGAGCTTGCTCCTGAATGTGTCCCACTGGCCCTTGGGGTTGGCTGTTTCTTTGGTGGCAGTGCTCATCACCCCGACCCGGAGACCGACACAGGGACCCCGTCAGGGTTTCTCAGGGGGTCTTCTCTACCGGACCCCGGGAGGTGCAGGGGTCAAGTGCCCAGAGTGCTGAGCTTGATGCGGAAAGGGGGCTGGGGGAATCCAGACCCCATCCCCGGGGGAGAACTTCAGTTCTGTGAGAGGAGTCCTGTGCGTGGGACGCTAGCTGTTCACTGCTGGAGCCAGGTTCAAGGCCACCAGCCCCTCGCAGGGAGGAAGCGGAGGCCGGCTGCTCCCGCCAGGTGGCCGTTGCTATCAGTTCTGACAACAGCGTGACTCAGCGCCCCGTCCTCCGCCACCCCGACTGTTCTCATGCTCGAGAAGACCCCGGCCGCAGCCACGGTGTCCGGCCGTCCAGCCGAGGGTCTTCCTCCTCTTTGTTGCCCCGTCCCTTTACCAAGCCTGATGACCTCCTTCCTCGGGGCCTGGTCTCTCCCCAGGACACGGCCAAAGTCCGTGAGGCCTCTCACCACCCTGACCTCTCAGGAGCTTTCTGGCTACATGCTGGTTCTTCCAGATTCCCCTCCAGCACAGTGGTTCAAACGCACCCCTTCTTCTCCGGTCTCCCTTACTCAACGCCTGGCTCTCAGACGCCGTGGGAGAGACCATGGCAGCCTGGGTCAGGTGCACCTTCCTCCTGGCCTTTTCCGCATGGTAAAGAGGGCCTGGCGTGCACGGCTCGGTCCCTGACTGTTGCTCCGGGGACCACAGTGTGTGGATCCCCACAGGGTCACGGGCTCGGAGACCCAGGACCGGGCTGCCACTGTCCCCATGCCCTGCCAGCAGGGACTCACTTCAGCTTTGCATGATGTCCTGCTTTGTGGAAGCAGACGTGGCCACCTCTTTTACCCTCTAGGTGGCCAGTGGGCTTGAACCCCCAACCTTTCCCTTAGCAGCTGAGCACTTAATCATGGCACTGCCAGGCCACCTTGTAGGGCCGCCCAAATTTCCAGTGAGTGGTTCCACCTTATGAGACGGAGCCTAAGGTCTGTTTCCTGAACCCCCTGGTGGGAGCAGACCGCCACGTCTTTCTCCCGAGGAGCTGCCACCGTCTTTGAACTGCGGAGAGTTTAGTCGCTAAGCCACCCGGCCCCTGACCTCTCACCAACAGACACAACGTACAACAGAACATTTAAAGGCTAAAGAAGCCAAGCATGTCTGACGGCGGGCTGTCGGGTCTGCTGTCTGGCAACTGACGGGCCTTAGTTTGGACGGGGCTTGTGGTTTTCCTTGCCGATTAAACACGGGGAGAGGCCCGGGAGATGGAGTGACCCAGGAGGAGACAGGAGAAAGATGGAGAGGGAGAGAGAGAGAGAGAGAGAGAGAGAGAGAGCGGGGACCCAGCAGAGCCAGGGCAGGCTGCACAGGTACAGGTGGGCTGTGCGCTCACCATGACGATCATGTCCCAGAGTTCCTTCAGCATGCGGACCTCCTTGTGGCAGGCCTTGAGCTGCTTGTAGTCGGGGACCGTGACCTCGAACAGGCTCCCGGACTTGGACAGTTCCTCCATGATGGCCTCCATGGCTGCGATGCTCTTCTGTTGCTGGGGGCCGAGCAGGGGGTGGGGGGATGGGACTCAGGCCAGAGGGGCAGGGTGTGTGTGTCAGGGGGGCAGGGGGGCAGGACACAGGGGTTGGGGAGTGCCTTTGGAGACCACGCATTGAGAGCAGCATGGGATGCAGAGTGGGGCAGCAGGCAGCCCCTCCACCCCCCGGAGGTAAGGCAGTGGGGCTGGGTGGGACTCACACCTGTGCACACATACACACTTGTGCACGCATGTAGGAGACACACACTCACCTAGGGGGAGACACACTCACACTGAGACACTCAAAAGACATCCGCGTGTGCACTCTCACACACATCTACATCCACGCTCACGCACACTCACACCCTCATACACATGCCCACGTGCACACACACACGAGCAGACACAGGCAGAGGTGCACATACAAGGACATGCCGACATACACTGGACATGCACTCACTCACACACGTGCAAACACACCCATGGCCACACCCCCTCCCACAGGCAAGGGCACACAGGCACACACATTTGCACACTCATAAGCACATGCATGCCCGGGCAGAGGTACACGGGTGCACACACTTGTGTCCAGGCATGGGTACACGTGCAGAGGCACACGGGCATACGTGTATGCACATTGACGCGGACACACAGGAATGCGTGCACACACGCACAGAGGCACTCTACCACACCCACATACACGTGTACGGACATGGGGTCCCCGGCCAGTCACATGGCCCGAGGCGGGGCTGATAGGAACAGCTCGGGAACAACAGGGGAGCAGGTACCTTGTTCAGGGACTTGTAAGGGTCGGGGTCACTGAAGGAGAACGGAGCTTCTTGCCGGAACTTCTCCCGGAACTCATACTGTTTCAGCTGCGGGGTGACAGGGGCAGTGCTTCAGTCAGTCAGCCCCCCCCACCCCCAACCGAGCCCGTGGGCAGTCCCGCCTCCCTCCCTGGCCGGCCGGTGGCACCTCAAACTGCTGGCACTTGCGTCGCAGAATGTTGACCTCGTTGGCCTGGAGCGGAGCCACATTCTGCTTGACCTGGAGGGCCAGTTTCTTGGTGTTCGTCCAGTGCTCCGGCAGCTCCTGCGGATGGACAGATGGATGGTCAAGGCCAAGGGCCAGGCTGCCCTCGTTTTAAAGGTCTTGAGGAATCACCACAAGCTCACGGGAAGTGGTAACAGCAGTTCCGAGGTCCAACTCCCTGTCCCCCAGCTTCCCAGGATCCGACCAGTCCACCGGCCACAGGACCCGCCCAGTTGGCAGCCAGACGCTCTTGTCCGTCATCCGAGTCTGCTGGTGGGGGCTGCGTGTGGTTCACGCCCCACCCCCTGCAACCCCCTGCGGAATAAGTGCTGGACACAACCCACCGCCATGTTCATACCCACCCTCAGCTCTGTGAGAG
Organism: Nesogale talazaci; assembly: GCA_004026705.1. Classification (NCBI taxonomy): domain Eukaryota; kingdom Metazoa; phylum Chordata; class Mammalia; order Afrosoricida; family Tenrecidae; genus Nesogale; species Nesogale talazaci. The sequence goes on along the minus strand of PVJH01047866.1, from coordinate 7,638 downwards.
AAAGACACGGCTGTCCGCTTCCTGTAAGAACCAACAGCAGCAGTTCTCAACCTGTGGGTCGCGGTCCCTTTGGGGGTCAAACGACCCTTTCACAGGGGTCGCCCGGTTCATCACAGTAGCAAAGTAACTGTGATGAAGTGTCAATGAAAATAATACTATGGTTGGGGGGGGGTCGCCCTCACCTGAAGAAAGGGTTGCGGCATTGGGGAAGTTGAGAACCCCTGCCCCACCGCCTTGGGACCCCTCGCTGAGGCCCCATGAGTCAGGCTGGACCCAAGGGCATGGGGCTGGACATTGACATTTGTGCCCAGAATCAGAGCGCTCCTTAGGAGCAAGGATGGTCCAGCACCATCTAATGTGTCATCAGGAGGGACCGGCCCCGGGGGAAGGGTCCGATGAAGTAGAGGAAGGCCCCCCCAGCAGGACAGACGGACAGTGGCTGCAGCCATGGCTCAGACAGAACACTGGCTGGCTCAGTGCCGCATGGTGGTGCCTTCTGTGGGGTGCCGGCCCCTAACTGCGTCACATGCACTTGGGCAGGGCAGGGATGGCCCTGTGGTGAGAGCCCTGGGTTCCATTCCCAGTGGGGCCCCTCCATGATCTCAATGCCACCCTCTGTCTGCAGACGCCGAGCGGCTCAGCCGCCGTTCTCAGACAGACAGAGGAGATCGATCCGGCAGCGAGAGCAGGGTGCAATCCCAGGGCCCTAACCCGCAGTGGCTCGAGGGGAGGGTGCAGGACTGGACATCTGCCTTCTGCTGGGCCTGGGGTCCCCAAGAGTGAGGGGCAGGGGTGGGGGTGAGTTGACAATTGCCAATAAGACAATTTGTGTGTCCACCTCCTGAGGGGCGGACCCCGCACCCCACCCTGCTGCTCCTGTTGGCAGTGAGTTTCTAACTTTTTGGGCACCCCTCCCTGGGTCCCCCCTGCCCCCCTCACCAAGCCCGGTCCCCACCTGCAGCTTAGCATGTGTCTCCTCGGGTATCTCCTCGCCGTAGGTCCGCAGCAGCTCGATGGTTTGCTTGAGTGGCTCAAACATGCTGTCGGTGGCCATCTGCCTCTCCTTGACCTTCATCAGGTGCCCCATGACCTCCACCAGTCCATCATAGTCTCCCTCCTTGAGCGTCTTGGTCAGGCCCATCCTGGCCACTTTCATGAAGTTCTCCAGGTCTGAGAGGCTGTGAGACATGGGGATGTCAGGGGAAAGGCTAAGCCCTCCCAGCCACAGGCAATAGCGAGGGCACAATGGGGACCCACAGGGTCCTGGCGGGGGGGACTAGTCCTCTCAGCCCTTCTCATGGGCTACCCCTTAGCCTGCTCGGTCATCACGCTTCTCCCCTAGCCTCCCAGAGGGGACTCAGCTGGGCCCCACACTCGCCCGGTACCTACGTCCCCTGGCCCCCGGTCCACCAACCCCTGATCCTGGATTCCACTTTGACTCAGAGTTCAGAGCAGCGCTGCTCCAAGGGGTCTTGAATTGTTCTCTCTATGGGGCGATGGCCAGGCCTTTCCTCCTGGCCACCACTGGAGGGATTCACTATTCTCCAGCGTGCTACTTCCCAGGCTCCCGGGCAGACTCCGGCACCCCAGTCTGCCCACAGGGGTGGATGAGCGTCCTGCATGCTGTACATCCCTGCTGAGCACAGTGGCACCTGACCGCAGGGCCCCACTGACCTGTTGATGACGTGGTCACTCAGGTGCCGCTTGAACATGAAGCTCCAGCGCTTGATGGTGTTGAGCAGGGCCTGCTTGAAGGGGCGGCAGTCACACTGCAGCCAGCCCTGGAAGATCACCGTGTTCTCCAGCTTGGACACCTCCTCGTACAGTTTCTCGTAGGAGTCGATCTGCCGGCCAGGTGCCGTGGGTCAGGGCATGCGGCTGCCCAGCCGAGCCCCTCGTGGGGGTCCACTGGAACTGCCACTGACCCCGACACCGACCTGATGCAGGGTGCCTCGGATGAGAGCCACCTGCACCCACAGGTGACACGAGCGGGCAGCCTCTGGCACAGGCCACCAAGCACGGCCCTCTTGGGCTCTCTGCTGTAGCAGCTCTCAGGTGAGCGGACCGCATCGTCCCAGCACAGGGCCCCACTCTCGGTCACTCTCAGTCCAGGGCCACTTGCTCTGGGCTTGGTTACCCACCTGCTCCCCGGGACTCCCTAGGGGCCCTCCAGCTCCAGTGTGGGTGGGTGGGTGGGTGCTTGTGCGCATCTACGCGCGTGCGTTTGTGCGTGCGTGATATCCGGCGGATAGCCTGGAACCCCCACAGCAGAGCATGGAGCTCAGCGTCCTAGCAGCTGGATTCCCCAAGCGCCAGGAAAACCCTCCTTTTCCTTCTCCCCAACCCTCCAAGTGGCCTCCGGCCCGCCACCTCTGGGATGGATTTTCAAGTACAGGATCCTTTAGGTCCAGTGTCAGGAAAGGGTCATGGGTAAGTCCGAGCGAACCTCTGAAGAAGTGGGCGTGCCACTCCGTTTCCCTAACTAGGGCAGCCGGCTGGCCACCTGGGGAGGCCCTGGTGGCGGCCACGCCCACCGGGACTGGACACGCTCACCCAGGCCGGACAAGCCCCACCCAGGGGCCAGAGGTTCCCACCTCCACCCTCACCCATGCCCGGTTCATGAATAGTCGCAGCCCCTTCCCCGAAGCACCTGCTGCTGGAACTGCGCGAGGGTGGGGGCCATCTTGGGGAGGCTGTCGTCTGCGCGGGCCTCCAGCTCCTCCAACGTGGGGGCGCGGCCGTAGATGAGGAAGTACTTCATGAACTCCTGCAGGTCGTCCAACCACAGGTACGAGTAGCGCTCCAAGGAGTCCTGGTACTCCTCTGCCACCTTCATGGCGCCCAGGACCAGATTGGAGACCTCCTCGCGCATCTCGATCAGATCCGTGATGTCCTCCAGGTCCGTCTGGCAGGGCGAGAGCGGCCCCGCGGCGAGTGAGCCCACCACCCATGGCCGAGTTGCTGGGGCAGGGCACCAGGGGGCACAGGCGGGGTAGAGAGCACGTGGAGCCTCGGCTAGGTCAATCCACTGGGGCAGAAACCCCCACCCACACAAGTTCAGGTAAAAAACCACCTCATTGTAGGGACGGGGGTCTGAAAGGTGGGTGGGCAGCCTGGTGTCTGTCCCTGTTGGGAGGCAAGCAGAGGGGGGCCAACGGGGGTGCCGTCAAAGGCTACCCATGGCAGCCTCCAGCCCCGAGACCAGGGCCACGCACGAGGTGGTGGTGCCTAGCTTCCACTCCAGAGCGCTCTGAAAGGGGTCCCAAGAGAAAGCCCTGCAAAGAGGGGGAGAAAAAGTGGGGCCAGGCCTACAGGCAGTGAGAAACAGGGACGGGGGTGTCCCTCTCCATGCCTGAAGGACCCCTATGGGGGGGTTTGCCGCAGAGAAACAGGCGAGCCCTTAGTCAGCCACAAAGACTACAGGGCAAGCGCCAAATTCAAGACCGAGCCAGGTGGGTGGTACACCTGGGCGACCCAAACTGAGCCCAGGTGCGCCTATTCAGCCTCAGGAGTCAGTCAAGACCTTTGACCACGCCTCCTAGCCAGAGGCCTCAACCACCCCACCTCGAGGCCACCCCCCCCAATCTTCTTCTCCTTCTTCGCCTCCTGTCTCCTGCCTATTTCTGACCGCAGGCGACCACGTGTGGGTGTGCAGTCCCACAAGCCGCTCTTGTTCAGTGACTGCAAAACCGGAAACTTCTTCCGTCCTTGATTGAAAAAATCCACGGGGATCACAAACCAGGCTTTCATATGGATTCTTTCTGGTGCAAAGCCAAGAACCAAGGTATTTCCCACCTAATAAACCTACCCGCCGGTCAGAGCCTCCTGGGGCCCCTGAGAACTGGGGACCTGGAGTCACCCTTCAGCTCTGTGCTTGAACTCCTCTCCCCCCACCCCAGCAGGCGGGCAGGGGCCTGCTCAGTTTGCAGCCAAACAATAGGCAGGTCTGTAATCAAGCCTTTGAAAGATGTTTTAAAGGCGGCATTTGACTGCCGGACCAAGTTCGGAGGGTTAGGGAAGGAGAAGAGGCATGTGGGGGGTGTGTGGGGGGGTGTCCATGGAATTGGATGGCAAGGGGTGAGGCGAAGAAGACGCATGTGAGCCGCTGGATGTAAGGCCCAGCTCTGGAAACTTCCCTCAGCTCACAGTAAGGAGGAGAGAGGAAAAGGTCAGGCTTTGTTGGGGCCCCACGTCGGGCAGGGGGCAGGAGCCAGGAGCCCTGGTAGTATCGTGGTCGCACTCTGGGCTTTGATTAGCAAGGCCCACAGTTCAAAACCACCAGCCACTCCCGGGTAGAAAGACAGCCCTGTCTAGTCCTGGAAAGAGCTACAGTCTCAGGACCCCGCAGCAGCAGTTCCACCCTGTCCTATAAGGTCACTGTGAAGCAGCATCAACTCGGTGGCTGCGAGTTTGGTCTCTTGGGAGCCGCTGTCATCATCGCTGAGGGGAAGACGAGGCTCTCTGTTCTCTAAGAGCAGGGGTTCTCAACCTTCCTAGTGCCGCGACCCTTTCATACGGTTCTACCTGTGCGTCAAGAGTCACAGGTCTGGCTGGGAGAGCTGAGTTGGGGGGGGGGGCAAGTGGTACTTGGGCCTGCCCCCCTATGCCCCCAGCCAGCAGCTCGCTCCTCCTGGACACTCCTCTTTATTGACCCATTAGTCAGCCCCTCCCAGCTGGGCCCTCCCTCACTGGACACGTGTGCGTGCACACGCTCACAGGTGAACACTCACACGGGGCACACAAACACTCACATGTGCACACACGCAGATATGGGGGTACCACACGAGCAGGCATGAAGACACATGTGCGCATGCACTCACATGTGCACACAGGAGCATGTACATCTCCCCCCTCCCCCATTGAGGTTTCTGACAAACAGTGCTTGCTCATTTTAAACCAGTCGGGCCCTGAATGTTGGTTTTCACCGCCCGGTCCCGTTCCTCCTCACCCTTGCCCACGAGTACCTTGCCCACCCTTGCCCTCTCAAAGGAAGCCCTCTCAGCCGTGGGAAGGGCTTCAGAAACAGCTCAGTTGGCAGAGAAACCCCCTTCTCAGCATCGTCCCCTAACTGCTCCAGCCTACGCCCCCACCACCTGGCCCTACCCCTCCACCCCCGCCTTGGGGGCAGCCCGACCATTTCCCGCCCCTCCTCTTTCTAGTTTGTACTTCACAGCTAGACCAGCCGAGTCCTGACAAGCACGCCTCTTGGACCTGCCTGGCCAGGCAGGCACCGGGCCGTCCGATGCCGTTCAGTCAAGGGGTTCGGGGGGTGCTGAAGGTTCATTTGGCAGAATGCTGGGGTGGCGTGTAAGTAACAAGAACAGAGCGAGTGTGGACCCAGGATATGTGTGTGTGTGTGTGTGTGTGTGTGTGTGTGTGTAGTGTTCTGGAAGGGTGTGATCAGAATGCTGTCTTTTTTTATGGGAAAATCCAATGGAAACCAGCTTGGGTCTCCCTGTGGTACTTAAGACTTGCTGACCCTTCACACACACACACACACACACACACACACACACACACACACACACACACACATCTGCAGCACCCACGCCGGGAGCTGGTGGTCTGCACCACTGACCTTGTAGTTCATCTGGCCCCGGGCCAGCCGGGGGATGAGCTTGGCAGCATTGTAGATGTCATTGATCAGGTTCTCCATCAGCATCAGGAAGCCCTGCTCGGCGCCCATCTCCAGGGAGGGGTTGTAAATCATCCCGTCCTCGTCCAGCTCCATGTGGACCTCAAACAGGGGTGCCACGCTGCCCTGCAACAGGCCGCCCAGGGGTCACGGACTCTGCACCCAGTCACTCCTGGCTGTGACTTCTGTGGGACAGTCAGCTGGGCAGGGGGTCTGCCCCGGCAAACTGGGCTGGGGCGTCATCCCTCGGCTCAGTGTCATGGAACCCGTGCAGACGCTCAGGGACAGGACAGAGCGGGGCTGCCCCCAGGGTTTCCCGAGACTGGAGCTCTGTCACCCATGTCTCTTATTTACCCCAAAGACAGTCTTTTCTGTCATCGGCATCCCCCAGAGCTAGACCCCGCGCCCGTTGGGTCACTTACATCCACAGCCATGTTGTCTATCAGGTAATTTAAAGAGTTGCGGATAAATTGGTCAAATTCCTCCAAGACCATGTTGTCTATGTAATTGACGTAGTCCCTCCAGGACAGGCTTGTGGTGTCGGCTCTGAACAGCTCAGCGTTTTCCTGTGGAGGGGCCATTGGGTCACTCATCCACTCCCCCATCCGTGCGTCCATCCGTTCTGGGTGTCATTCATTCACACCACCATCTATGCACCCAGCTCTGGGTGTCATTCATTCATCCACTCCCCCCCCCCCAACTCTGCAGCTCCCTGGAATTTACTTCACATGGCCTCCTGACCAGGAGATCAGTCAACACTGGACCATCCCCCCACCTCAGGAGCCCCCCGGTGCTCTGAGACTGGTGATTGTCTAAACCCACACCAGTGATGGCACCACAGCCGGGGGCACCCTGGGCTGTCGGGACCCTTTCTGCGCTCAGAGACGTTCTCCTTTTCAGGCCTGTGCTGGGCTCCGCCTCTCACGTGGGCCTCAGAGAGGAGCTGCAGTGCTAGCTGGCACACGTGCCCAACTGGGGTAGAGGAAGGGATGAACTCCCTCTTCGTCCCATGCCGTGACGTTAGAGCTGCCAGGATCGCCGGGCATTTACCCTCTGCAGGTGCGAATGTGGCTGCTTCAGAGGCAGCAGAGGTCGAGAGCCATGCGGCCGGGGGCCATGGGGCAAAGCAGGACCCCCTACACCCACCCTGGGGTCTGCACTCCGGGCTGCATGCGATGCTCCAGGCACACACCTGCATGGATGGAGACCCATGAAGGGCACCCGACAGGCACACAGTCTTTGCCCTGGAGCCACGCCTGCCAGGGAAACAGGACACTCGGGGAGGAAGTGGGGGAGGTGCTCGTGACTATGGGGTTGGGGTGGCTGTCAGTCCCACAAATCACAGTGGGTGGCTGGATGGAAAGCCATTTTGTTCTGTTGACTTGCACCCAGACTTGCTCTCTCTCTCTTTCTCTCTCACACACACACACCCCACCCAGACATATGGACAGACACACAGACACATACCACTTAACTCACAAAAACAGACTGCTGGCCTGATGGTGACCACACCACTTTCGTGCAGGGCTGAGGGACGGAGGGCACAGTGAAGATGCCCCACCCCACCCCCCTGCCCTGTTAGCGGCCGCTCTGAGAAGAGCCCCGGCTTCTGGGAGCACTAGAGAAGTGCTCCGCTGCCCCCCTCCTGCCCCAGCCAGTCCCCGAGAAGTCTGGCTCTGCCGAGCGGGTCCTCACCGCGACCATGGCCTGGATCTTCACGCCCGCCTCCTTGACCGCCATGTAGCGCTTGTTGAGGTTGACTGTCCGTCCGTCCAGGTCGAGGAGAGTGTCTTTCTTGTTGTCCTTTCTCTCAAACATCGGGTTCGTGGACCAGTCCTGCAGGGGAGGCGTGGAGTGGGGAGAGGTGGCAAGGTGCTGCGCCCACTGCCGCACTCCCGTGACTGTACAGACCTGCATGCTGCGGGGGCTGCAGAGAACCCAGAACCAGCAGAGCAGGGGCCTCAGGGCCTTGGCAGAGGCAAGGTCAAGGCATTCTGAGTCTG
>PVJH01047865.1:0-11076 GCA_004026705.1 Nesogale talazaci | reverse complement strand
AGAGAATTAGATGGTAGCAAGGGAAAAGGAGACTGATGGGCCATGTGCAGTCTAGTGCAGTGGTGTGTACATACAGCGGGCGGTGGGAGGTAGCGGGGCTGGGGAAGGAGATTGGGGGAGGAATGGACTGTATATGGAGGAGGCCGCAGAAGATGGGTGGGTAGGAGTCAGGTGGGCACTTGGAGCCTTTTAAAGGCACAAAAGGTGACACTACAACCTGGGAGCCTTGACAAGTCTCACAGCAGCGTGGTCAGTGGTGGTGCTGCATGGATGCCAGTCATGACTGCATTACATATTGTTTCATTGGTTCAAAAATTGATGAGGTCCTACGCTGTGCTCCACGTGCTCAGCTGAACTTCCCAACTTGTTTGAAGGTAATAGCAAAACCAAAAGAAATGCATTATTTCGATGGCATTTTCTCTTTCAACATCCTTGCCCCTACGTGCTCTTCCAAGTCCATTACTTCCCTCATTGTTTTTTTAATAGAATAAGAATAATTTATAGCAGGTAAGTTCTGAGGCTGGTAGTGAGGGGAATGAAGTGGACATGACCCTGGCCCTCATTGTGGTTTCTGGCTTTGAGGGTCAGAGTGCTGAAACACAGAAGGCTGCTCGCAATAGCCTCTGTTGCACTGTGCTCAGTCCTATGTAGACAAGGATGAGGTATAGGAGAGATAAGACTGAAGTTGAAGTTCCCTTGAGGGAACACCCTTAAAACCGAGGCTGACAGATGAAGACACCTCAGCCCTAGGGACAGTCATGGAAAGAGCTGGATAGAGATTGAGATATAAATGGGGTTAGATGCAAAGCCCTGAGGCTGTCCATAGGCCTCCATAATTCTCCAGGTGACAGGACATGAGGCACAAAGTAGGACAGTGGCCATGAAGACATCTGAAAGGGTGAGAGCTTTGATTTGGGGGTAAACTCAGCAACTTTTCATCTCTTTGAGCCCTCTCTAGATGTACAACAGAGAAGCTCTTTGGAGGAGCCCTGCCTCCACTTTACTTATTGAGTTATAATTAAAATATCATACAATTTAATAGTTCATTCAGAAAAGGTTGTGCAGCCATTGCCACAATCAACTTTGGAATCTTCTCCATCTTTGTTTATACATTAATGTTGACTCCTCATTCCCCACCCCAAATCCTTTCTGTGTCCTCAAGTAAGCATTCACATCATTGCCATCTTCATAATGTCACTCAGCCCAGCTTCCCTCCACAGATGAAGACAGAAGACTGGGAGAGCTGCCTACTGTACTGGATTATGATGGGGATCCAATTGAATAGAGTTTTCCGTATAGTTTTACGGAAGTGGGAACTATTGACATTGTAATACTGTTACCCCAGTGGTCCCATTAGCTTTCCAGTTAGTTGACAACCTTAAGGGATAGTCAAGCTGAGGTAATATAACCAGAGCAAGGGAAGACACAGCTATATATGTGCCAAGTAATCCCTGGCCAAGGTTCTAACAAATGAATGCAGGGATCTCATAGGGGGACATAAAGCCTTGTTCTACCTGTGCCTACACCCTCCCATAAAAGAAAACCAGAACCTGAAGGAGACTTGGTCATGCTTCCAGGCCCCTCGTGCCCCACTAGCTTCTGGGGCCCCATTGACTCTATTACCTCTCTAGTACCCTAAATTGCACCATAAGGGCCCATGAGATTCCTTTCATTACCTGGTTTACCATTAGAGAATGTCTGGGGCAAAATTGGCCCAGAAAAGTGCCATCTAGCACGGCCCCACACTCTTTAAGAATTCCCAGAAACAAGGTAATACCTTAAGAGATCATCAAACTTAAAGTAAAAAAATTTTTTTTTCCTTTGGCAAGAACAAATTTCTGTGCATACAAAGAGCAGGGCCTCACTTGAAATGAGGAGTGCTCAGAGAGATGACGTCTTTAGGAGCCTGAGATGGCAGATGTCTAGTTTTACTAAGGAGATACTATTAAATGTACTCTCTCATGTACAGTTTCAGAATCAGAGACTTCTGGACATCATTTGCTTTTAATTTTTAAGTCAGATGATCCAATATTATTTTTGTTTGGTTCTAGTTTTGTTGAGCTCTATGGATTTCCTTGGATGAACAATGTACCTTTTTCCTCCTCTACTAGTCAAGGCTCTTAGCTAGATCAGAGCTGCATACTGTCTTTTTGGTGAAGAAGCAGCTTTGTTTCTAACCTCTCATTGCAGACCAATGCATGCCCTTCCTATGTAGAATGAGCACATACTCCATGCTACAATGGGAATTTGACGATAACTGAAGTAGCCTAGAGCCTGTTCAAGAGCAAATCATTTTTTGCACTGAACTTCAAGAAGTAGACTGTGGAGCCTAGAGCTCCAGAATTTCTGAGACAGAAATTTCCATCTTTCCAACCTAAAAAACCAAGGATTTTCTGATATTCATAAACCTCAATGATTCCCTTGATGCTGTACTTGAGCTCTTACCCTGCTGGTATACTGCAGTGACTTCCATAGGGCTGTCAAATTGGCAGCTATGCCACTGGTCTTTCAAATACTAGAAAGGTTGCCCACAGTGGACAAATTCCTGAAGGGCTTCCAAGTGAAGCAGATTAGGAAGAAAGGGTTGATGGTCTGCATCTGAAAATGAGGCAATGAAAACCCTATGCATACAACAGAATCCTGTCCCATGCAAGCCTGGAAGATGATTTTGCCAAATTGGAAGGTAATCCAATACACATTAACTATAACAGTGGAATGAGTCTAACGATGGTGGGTAAGATGTCACCCTTCTGAGCAACATTTGTTCCCTTAGGCCTGAGGTTACTGAGAGGCAGAGACAACTCTACAGCAACGGACAAAGCAAACAACAACAGACATTAGAAAATCCTTCTCCATGCCTTCTCCAAGGGTGTGCTCTCTAGGTTTGAGGTTCTGTTCTATGTTCTTGAGTAGCCACAGCATGTGTCCTAAAAGAATCTGAGCTGCTACACCTCAATTTCTTTTTGGAGCCTCTCACACCTGCCTCTGCTCCTAGTCTTCTGGTGACCAGTGGCTTTGACCCATCCCAACGTTCATCACAATTTTATGTGTTGTCCTAAGCCCGGCTCTCCACCATTCTCCCTGGCACTAAAATGAAGTTCTAGATCCTCTGCCTAATCCCATTCCTCTCCAGTGGGAGAAAAGAGATGGGCTGTGAGACTTCTGGCCAAGGTGGTGCCTATGTACACCTGGCTCACTTTGGATACTTTAGGCGTTCTGAAATTTTAACAGCCAGATAAAGGGTTTATTATGCTTACCTTTACTTGAATAATGAAAAAAATCAAATAGGGCAATTTCTGAACAGTCATCTGAATATTAAAATGTAATTTTTAAATGATTAGAAGGATGAAACATTTTAAGCTATTTCTCAAGACACAGAGCTCCCTTCTCATGAATCAGCCATGTGTTAAGGATAAAACAGAACCACTCTTAGAGTGTGACAATGGCCTAAACATTCGTTTTCCATCTTTATATGATGCCACCCTTTGATCTGAATGGGGGAGGTCAGCAAATCCAATTATGAACACACAAGGTAAAGCAATCAAGCAAATTAAAGGGGGCAAAGGGGCAGGACAGCAAGGGGTGTTAATTAGCAAAGCCAGCCTTTGGCCGTGGAGTTCCTTCCCATTCAACAATGATGTGAATCGATAGACTGACAAAGTGGGGAAAGCTTGAAAGTTCCTGTCAGTGCTAACATCTCACGATTGCTTGGCAGGACACTCGGACTCCTCTGGCTTTGAGGAACCCTGCATAGGGAATAATCACACGGGGACAAAAGCCAAACAACTGTGGCTGGGAACTCCATGGACTTTTAGCAACTTGATTCTCTTACTCCCCTCACCTCAGAAAAACACCTTTCCTGGGGCCTATTGGAGTTTTCCTAGAGGATCCCTAGTGCTATATTGGTTATGCATTGGGCTGCAATCAGTTTGAAACTACTAGCAGCTCAGAGGAAAAAGGACTGAGCTTTCTCCTCCTGGGAAAGAGTGACAGTCTTAGAAACCCACAGGCGGGTACTGTGTGCCATGCTGATTTGATCACAGTGAGTTCTTTTATCTGTGTTTTCAAGGCTAAAAATGATCATGCCAGTCAAGAGGGCATCCTGCAGGAAGAGCGGTTCAGTGCACAAAAAATGTTTAAAAGTCAGTATTATAGCTAGAACCAGCATCCATCTGTAAGTTTATCGTGCATGTGATTGTCTCTGTGTTTCTGTCATGCTGGAAGCCAAGTCACTGGCACACCAAATAAGACAGGGTCAACAAATAAGACAAAGTTTCACTGGAGTTTCCAGATTAATACAGACCAAGAAGAAAGGCCTGGTGATCTGCTTCCCAGAAGTTAGCCCAAACCTTATGGGTCACAGCACAACCTTATCTGACTCAGTTGTTGTGGAGGGATCAACGACTGGAAGAAGATAGTATGTCTGGTGCAACAGAAAGCCAGTAAGGGGGAGGGAGGTTGGGGCAGGGGAGTCTGATGAGACTGGACAACAGATGCCAAAATGGACTCAAATATTCTAGCAAAATTTCTGTTGAACACCAGCTTACCATGAATTGGTGAACTTGACCATCTTTCTATCTTTTATATACCTATCTACCTACTTACTTACCTATCAACAGATAAGGACTAATATAGGCTAGTGATTCTTGTTGAAATCACCCAGTAGTTCAAAAACCCAAGACCTCAAAAGTACAGGTGAGTTCCCCACAGCTACAGAGCTAGCTGATGGAAAAGACAAATCTGTAGTCAATATGAACTTTACTGTCTTGCCCTTACACATTTTTTTACTATTTTGAAAGAGACTCACAGATAGTACTTTTAAAATCTCTGCTACAATTTTTAAATGAGATCGTTACCAACCCAAGTGATTCTTTAAGATTAAAAACTCCTTAAATACTTCACTTAGATTTCCATCTACATGTTTCTTATTTAAAATTTTATCAGCCATGACAGAAAGAAGAACATAATTCAGACATTCAATCTCATCCATTTATAGCCTTCCAAGATCTAAGAAACTGGGTAACTCAATCCCACATCTCTCTACACTTTTGAATATTCACTAAATAAAATTTTAAGTGAAAATGGAAGTGATATGGAAGCTTAAAACACAAAGAAGACTTTGAGAAAGACTTTTCTAATCCATAGTGCTCCCCTGCAATCTCAATGTACCATTGTCAAAAGACAAAATAGCACGGTGTTGTGTACAAAGATGTCCTTACTTTCTGCTTTTCAATATTGCCTAATAGTACAATGAAAGCTAATTAGCAGATACATGTATTGGGCTTAAAAATTCAGAACAAAAATAACTCAAATCCAGTTGACTCAGAGACTCCATAAGAGACTGTCAATAATAAAAATACTTCCTGAAGTCTCTAAGCATGAGGAGATTTATCAGGGACTAGAGATTATTCAGTTAGAAATGGGACACTGAAAGTGTGAGCAAATTGATAGCTCTGAATTTTCAATGTAGCAGAGTGGAAAGAGTTAAGAATAATGATCTGATGTCTGGGATGGAACAAAGGTTCTGACATTTATATCCTTATACAATTTTGGACAACTTACTCAACTCTCAGCTTGCTTCTAAAAATCTGTTAAAAATGTCTTTATACATCAATCACTAAAGCTAAATATGAAGGAATTGAGGATACTGAAGATGTGTACTACCTTCGGTAGCCTGAAGTTAGTTTGACATAATTGATGTGCATTAATAATGATTAGTGTTGAAATGTGAACTTTGCAAACAAAGAAGGATTGGGCATTGGGAAAATAGAGCCCTGGAGATAGAAACAACATTAGAGATTATATGACAGAAATCAACAAGACCATTGACTGCTTCATTATACTTTTTTCAACAATATGAATGGTGACTATCCACTTAAATCTCTCTGTGTAAAATACACAGGATTGAAACAATTGCATCTTTGTAAAGAAATGATAAAGAAGCCTAGTATCATCACACAGAAGAAGGTCATGGGTATACTGTGGGAAAAAAATCAATTTCGAGTTCAAGTTGAAGAAGAAGAAAATTAAAACAACTTCATAAGAGTCAAAGTATCATGAAGATTTGAGTATGTCACATCTTAATTTAGAAATTTGGTGCACTGACCAGTAATGGCTGAAGACCAAATGAGTTTTGAGATGATGTCAAGTACCTAGCTCAGTCACTAGTAATGTATTCGTGAGATTGGTACTTTATGGGTTGCATATAAGTTTGTAATGTAAAAATTACCAAAGTAAAAAGGTGTTTAAATTATATTCTGTAGGTTCATAGAAATTTAAAGATTATTAGGAACATTAGTTAATTAAATGCTATCGAGTCAGTTCCAACTCAGAGTATCCTCAAATACAATATAATAAAATATCACCTAGTCCTGTAAAAAGAAAAAGAATGAACCTAATAGAGGCAGAGAGCAAAAGGTCACTAAAAATATAGGAGAATAAAAGACCGAAGTGGATAGCTGATGTAGAGACCCTTAAACTTACTTGAGCATAGAGATGCTAGAGCAAAGATTCCAAAGGGCCATTCCAGAAGACCAAATATCATGATAAAGTGTTCAAATAACTGGAGCTAGAAAACCAAAAGAGAATGCTAAAAATTATTGGTTGGCATTCAGACATTTCAGGAGGTGGCATATGATCAAGAACCAATCGTATTGGAGGGAAGAGTCCAAGCTGCACAAAACAAGACTCCAGAATTTATAAAATAACAATTGAGAAGCTTCAGCCAAGTGGATGCAATACTGAAATAATTCACTCATCTATGGCAAGAAATTTGGAAGGTAGTCATTTGGCCAACTGACTGAAAAAGATCCAGAATTTGTGCCCATTCCAAAGAAAGTTGATCAAGCAGGATGCAGAAGTTATGAACAATATCATTAATATCACAAGCAAGTAAAAGCATGTTGAAATAATTTTTAAATGGTTGCATCAGCACATTTATAGAATATTTCCAGAAAGTCAAGGTAGATTAAGAAGTCATGGACTAAGGGATATCACTGCTGATGACAAATAGACATTGGCTGGAGACCAAGAAGGGCTGAAAACCATTTTACTTGTGTTTTCATAGCTATTCAAAGGGAATGAACTCTGTAGAACATAATACATTATGGAGAACATTTAAAAGCATAGGAATTACAGGACCTTTGACCATGCTCATACAGAACCTTTACAAGAATAAGAGATCATTGTTCAAACAGAATTAAAGGATACTGAATGGCTTAAAATGAAGAAAGATGTGTCAGGGTTATATCCTTACATCATATCTATCACCTCTGTATGCTGATAAAATAGAGAAGCTAATATATATAAAGAACAGACATCAGAATTGGATAAAGATTCATTATCAACCTGCAACATGCAGATGATGCCATCATGCTTACAGATAGCTGAGCACTTAAAGCCTTTACTGGTGAAGGTCAAAGACTATATAACTTTTCATATAGGTTATTCCCCAACAGACGGTAACAAAAATCTTCACAACTATTTCAATTGGCATCATCATGAATGACAGATAAAAGGGTGACCTTGTCATTTAACTTGGATCCATAGCCAACACCCCTGGGAACAACAGTTGAAAAATCAAACAACATATTAATTAGTTAATTCTGCTACAAAGGATATGCTATTAAGTGTTAAAAATGCCAAGATATCATCTGGCAGTGTATGTTGTGCTCCACTCTCAAATATTTCATATGTAAGCAAAAGCTGGACTGTGAACAAGAAGACTAAAGAATTGATGTAGTTCAACAAGCGTTGGGAGAAAAAATTGAATATACCATGGACTAACAGAAGGACAAACTTGTTTTGGAAGAAGGACAACTCAAAGCTATACTTAGAAGTGATGTTAAGGCTTAATTTCACATGCTATGCACATCAACCAGGAGCAACCAATCCCAGGATAAAAATATTGTGCTTGATAGAGGGTTAACCAATAAGAAAGGGAATTTCCATGAAGAGCACCTGGTCTGACAGTCTGTGGTGACGTATATTGCTGTGAAGCTGGAAGCTATGTCACCACAATTGTAAATATTACAATGACAGTGAGTAGATTTCTGTGGAATTTCCAGACTAAGAACAGACGATGAAGAAGGAATAAGCTGTACATTTCTGAGGATTTATCCCCCAAATTCCTTATGAATATCATTAGAACACTGTTAGAGTATCAAAAGATGGGATAGGCCGTACAGTTCTAAGGGATTAGCCACTGGTAATATTATGAATTCAAGGAAACGTCATGAGCTCTAGTGCCAGAAGATAAGGTCCCTCCAGTTGGAAGGCACTTGATGCGAGGCTGGGGAAGAGCTTTCTTCACAAAGTAGGGCGACTCGTGGCCCTATGGATGGAGGAAAGTGAAATTCTGCTGAAGATGACTCAGCAGCAGTACAGTAATGGGGAGTCGCCAGAAATCCAAGGTATATTCAAAATAGGATGTGACTTGAGGGATATCAATACTTATGTTAGATGTATTCTGACTGAAAAAAAAAAGCCAGATGAATGCTTACTGTTGTTTATTGCATATAAAACAGCATTTCACTGTGCAGCTCTCACACACACAAGCATGCACAACAAAATAAACAGCCTATTGATAAAGCAATGAGTAGAAGATGGATTCTAGAACACTTCATTGTGCTTTGCAAAAACTGTACTTGGATCAAATACAATTGTCAGAATAGGAGATACAACTACCTAATAGTTTATAATCTGGAAAAGGAGATATCAGCATTATTTGTTTTCACCACATTTGTATATGCTCAGCAAACCATCTAAAAAGCCAGACTATATGAAAAATGGGACATCAGTATTATTGTGCTTGGTAGAATACCAAGCCTATGAATACACAGCCTGTGAAATGAAGATGACACAACATTGCTTGCTGAAAGCGAGTTGAAGCACTTGCTAATGTAGATAAGAACTATAGCATCAGTATGAGATACAACTCAGTGCAAACAAAATAAGGATTCTTCAGAGGGCAGCATCATGATACACAAAGAAAAGATTGGAGTTGTCCAGCATGTCACTCCATTGAACCCCCAGTCAATGTTCATGGAGGCACCAGTCAATAAATCAAGGGATGTTTCATTGGGCAAAGATGCTGCACAAGAACTCTTCAAAGTGTTGAAGGGTAAGGAAATCGCGTAGTATTTTCAATTGCCTCACAGGCAAGGAAAGGCAAAAGCTGGGCAATGAATCAGGGACATGCTGTCAGGAGAGAGCAGCTCCTGGAAGAGGACAGGGTGATCGACGAAACATCGAAGCACAGTGCATCAGAGGTAGACTCTCCAGAAACCGACTAACACAAGGACTGTGACAATCGGTGCCAACAGAGCAATCATTGTCATGATGGTACGGGCAAAGGTGGGGCTTGGTTCTACTGTGGACAAGGCCACTGTAGCTCGGTATGGACCTGACGGCAGCTCACAATCACAGATCAGAGAGGGCCTGGCGCATGGATGACACAGTGGCTGAAACCGTGGTCCAGCGGTGAGACCCGAAGAGGATCCAGCAGTGTTCCATGGTGCAGCGGGTCACCATGAGGATAAGCCGACTCAAAGGCTCTGAACATTAATTCATCCTCAATGTTCTAGCTAGAAAATAAATGCCACCACAGGCCCTGCCTATCTAAGGGATGGTCTCTCCCCCCAAAATGAGAAGAGAAAATGTATTTGTTGCGCTTTGCAAACAGTTATCATGTGAATAGCTATTATTATTATTATTATTATTATTATTATTATTATTATTATTATTTAGAATGCTTATCTGCCCATACATGATTCAGAAAAGGGGGAAATAGGGAGGAAAATGGAAAGAGGAAACTTCGAAGAGGGAGGAGCGAGGAGGAAAGGAGGGAGAGAAAGACAATGTCCTGGAAAGAAGGTATAAAGAGAAATGAAGGGAGAGAGAGAGAGGGAAAATGGGGCTGGTACGGTAACAAATAAATCCCCCCGGCATGACAGCCTTCTGCTGAAGCCTTTCACTGCCCCACAACATAATGGTGTGTTATTGCCTATTATCTGTTCTGTCAGTGCCAGAGTCGATATTAAACGAGGGGCAGCTGCATTCAGCTGCCATTTTTCAGCTGTCTCCGCGTTGCCATGGAGACCCGGGTTGTTTCTGGGTGAACCTGCCAGGAAAGCGAGAGGAAGTCAGGTGGAAGGGGTGCTGCCAACGTGGTGAGGGCTTGGGTGTCAGGGTGGGGGTGAGGGAAAGGCCAGGGGTCAGGGACAGAAACGTGACAGACGAAAGAGCAGTCCGGAGCTGGTTTATTATGCTCTGCTTGCCCCTAATCAATCAGCCACTTTGAGAACACAATCTATATCCCGCTGCCCCTGTGCAGTCGGCATCTTCTCTCAACTCAACTGGACAGGGATTCCTTCCTTCCACATGTCTCTGCATTCGTATCTGGCCTTACCCCAACGCTGTCCCATCCTAAGAGAAGGGTTCTGGGTCCCTTCTGGCCAAATGACCAGTCTGCCAGATTTCAACACGTCTCTTGTCCTAGAAGGTATTGTTTTTGTTTTTCACACCATCATAGATTTAATCTACATCGGACATTTAATGTCTTCACCGCATACATTTCAACACCGACCAGAACCGACTATGTTACTTCTCAGAAAAAGCAGGCCTGCCCTGCGTGACTGACTGCACAACCCTCACAGAAGGAGGCCTGAAAGCTTTGATGGGCTGATTTTCCATCCACACAAGGGAGCTTCCCTGGAAACCTTGCAAGAAGAGTAGCTCACTGAACCAGATCTTTGTTTTGTTCTTCCCAACAGAATCTAGAAATCTCTATTTTCAAGTGAAATTCCAAAATATCAAATGTTGATTCAGCTTCTTCAAAGTATGCTTGAAATCTAATCTCCATTGATTTCTTGCAACATTACTTTCTTTTGCTTCCTCTGAATGTATCTGGACTTTCCCAAGTAAAATCTACTTCCCAGAATTAGATCTAATCTCTCTGGCTCTTTCTCTCATACAGCGTAGAAGGTAAAGAGGGCCTTTAACTCACTTTCATAGGAATCCCTCATTTCAGGGGAACTATAAATGAATTTTGTTGGGGGGGGGGGGGAATGTGCTCCA
>PVJH01047864.1:0-11092 GCA_004026705.1 Nesogale talazaci | reverse complement strand
TTCCACAATGGTTGCACCAATTTATATTCCCACCATCAAATTATGAAAGGATTTGTTTACCCATACATTGTCAGTTTTTGTGGCTTATCTCAGCCACTCTGACCAGGGAAATGATACGGCTATCTGATCTTGTTTTGCATATCTGAGTGGGGCCAAGATAAAGCTATGTCCTTATTTTTTCCATGGTCACAAAGCTAAACTCTATTTTCCTAGTCACATGTACATTTAGGTACTGTGTCCTATAGGGCTGCTACTTAGGTAGTGGTGTTTTGACCTTTTCTAGTCAGTGGACTGAAAACAGAAGTGATATATTCATTCCCTCCAAGCAATTAAGAATTGATATGCTTGCCCTCCAAAAGCCCTTGTGGTATGATGGGTTAGGTGTTGAGCTGCTAATTGAGAGATCAGTCCAGTCCACCAGCTGCTCTGAGGGACAGGGAGGTGATCTGCGGTCATAGATACCTTGTATGGGATCACCAGGGGTCCAATTGGACTCTCTGGCAATCTAGGGGGTGTGCTTGCTGGTGGCAGAGTGGACTAAGTATTAGGCTAACCTCAAGGTCCAAGATTTAAACCCATGGTCTGCTCCATGGGCAAAAGGTGAGGCTATTTCTATAAAAATTTACAGCCTTGGGCTGAGCCCCGGTGGCGTAGTGGTTGTGCGTGGGGCTGCGGCCCACTGGGATGGAGGTTCAATTCCAGCTCCACAGAGCAAAGCCTGGGCCTCCTACTCCCACCACCTGAGGGCAGTGATGCCCCCCCCAAAAAAAAAAAAATTTACAGCCTTGGGCTGAGCCCCGGTGGCGTAGTGGTTGTGTACGGGACTGCGGCCCACTGGGATGGCGGTTCAATTCCAGCAGTAGGGCTGGGCCTCCTACTCCCACCACCAGAGAGCAGTGATGCCAAAAGAAAAAAAAATTACAGTCTTGAAAACATCATGGGGAGATGCTACTCTGTCCTATGGGGTCGCTATGAGTCAGAGTTGAGCCAGTGACATTTACTCATAGATATTAGCTATGCTTATGAATGCTGCAATGAAGGCAAAGCGCATCAGCACGATGCATGCTGCACGCAATGTAGTTTCCAACATTTTCAGCTTTTCTATTGTTCATGTATATATATTGTGTAGATGTGTATGTGTATGCATGCACATACACACACACACATACACACACACACACACACATATATATATATATATATATATATATATATATATGTATCACATCACTTGCCAACTCAATGTTTTTGGCCGTACAAGATCATGATATCAATAACATTAATCATGCCAAGCAATCATTTCTTATATTTATTGGCAAATTCAAGCTCCCATCTGCATAAACAAAAATACATTACTTTCTGAACAGTGGGTTTCCCTTCCTCCTATCGTTCCTTGGTAACCAAGTTTGATCTCTACCCATTTCAATCTTATTAAAAATAAAATAAAATAAAATAATAAAACAACAAAAAAGGATTTCCAAAATGCTGCGCAAATTTTCTTCTAAAAAAATCTGTACTTGCATGTGGCGAGACAGGCGATAATGGGAGAGTGTCGGGAAGGTGGGATAGAAAGGGAGGACAGATTGCAAGGATCTACATGTGGTCTCCTCCCTGGGGGATGGACTGCGGAGAAGTGGATGAGAGGAGATGTTGGATGGTGTAAGATATGACAAAATAATAATTTCTAAATTATCAGGGGACAGCAGCCCTGGCAGTACAGTGGGTTTAGCCTTGGCCTAGTAGCTGGAATTAGGGGTTGGGCAGGGGGAATACAAGGAGGGAAGCCAAAATGAGGAGCAGATACCAGGGCTCAAGTGGAAAGCAAGTGTTTTGAGAATGATGAGGGAAACAAATGTACAAAAGTGCTTGACACAATGGATGTATGTGTGGATTGTGATGAGTTGTACAAGCCCCCAATAAAATGATTTTTAAAAAAATCTGTACTTCTTGCCTCTCTGTAAGAGGCAGGATAAATAATCCCGAGGAGAAAACTATGGGGTAGATATTTCTAGGGGGGCAGAGGAGAGGAGGAGGTGGGGGCGGGGGGAAGAGGGAGCCAAATAAACCCAGGGACAAGGGAACAACAAGAGATCTAAAATCGATGACAAGGAGGTCATAGAATGCTTGGTGGGATTTGATCAAGTGCAATGTAGCTGAAAATACAGTCAGCCGAATAAAGGTTGAACATGATACTGGGGCAGAAGGAAAGTAAAAGGAAATAGAGGAAATATCTTGGAGCCAAAAGACCTTTATAGAGGTATAAACATAGGCATGTACATATGTTAATATATTAATATATAACAATAGGGGCATGGGTCTATGTACATATATATAGGTTAAGTATTAAGGTAGCAGATGGACATTGGACTTTTAATCAAGTCTTCCCTCAATGTAAGAACACTTTGTTCTAATAGCTGGCATTCTGTGATGCTCACCTTCCTGACATGGTCCCTGAAGACAAAAATGGGTACATAAACTAATGTGGTGAAGAAAACTGGCTATTACAAGATGTAGTGTCTGGGATTTTAAACACTTGAAGTTAAACAAGCAGCCATCTAGCAGGAAAGCAACAAAACCCACAAGGAAGAAGCACATCAATCCGTGTGATCACCAGGTGTTGATGGGATCACGTATTAGATACCAGAAGACCCCAAACTAACAACCATTTTCGTGCGAACAAGAGTGGTCAGGATGGAGACCCAAAGTCCCTCTGTAGATAATTGGACAATCCTCACAAGGAAGGGACGAGCCAGCCATGGTGCAGTATAGCATCAATGAAACACACAACCTTCTTCTAGTTCTTTAATACTTCCTCTGCCCTACTATCATGACCCCAGTTCTATCTTACAAATCTGGCTAAACCAGAGCATGTACACTGGTACAGATAAGAGCTCAACACACAGAATTCAGGACAGATAAACCCCTCAGGACCAATAATGAGAGTAGTGATACCAGGAGGGTAGGGGAAGAAGAGGGAAAAGTGTGTGTGTGTGTGTGTGTGTGTGTGTGTGTGTGTGTGTGTGAAACATAAGGGGGAGAAAGAGGGAACCAATCACAATGATTGAAATACAACCCCCCACTCAGGGAGACGACCAATAAAAACGTGAATGAAGGGACACAGCAGAAATTAAAATATGAAAATAAAAATAATTTATAAATTATCAAGGATTCAAGAGCGTGGTAGGATGGGAAAGGGAGGGGAGAAGAGGAGCTGATACCAAAGGCTCAATTAGAAAGAAAATGATTTGAGAATGATGATGGCAATAAATGTACAAATGTGCTGGACATGATGGATGTATGGATTGTGATAAGAGTTGTATGAGCCCCCAATAAAATAATTTAAAAAAATGTTTTGGGAATGATGACAACATATGTACAAATGTTCTTATTACAATTGACGTATGGATTGTTGTAAGAACTGTAAGAGCTCTGTGTTAGTCTGGGTAGAGTAGAGAAACAAATTCATAAGCATGCATATGTGTATAAAAAGAGGCTTTTAAAAAAAAAAAAGAAAGAAAGGTTTATATACAAAAGCAATTGAACATTAAGAAAACATCCCAGTCCAGTGCAGAGCAAGTTCATAAGTCCAATGTTAACCCCTATGTCCAATATCAGTTTATAAAGCCCTCATCACACTCACTAAACACATACAATGATGCTGAATGCAGAATGATCACAGGCCAGTGGGTATAAAGTCTTTGGATCCAGTGGCATTGTAAACATCTCAGCACTGGCAGGGGTCTCTGCATGGCTTTTCAGCACCCAAGGCTGCATCAGGGTGGGTCCATGAGTTTTGTCAACTGCTCTGTCTCCCAGGGTGTGAGCACAGAGTCTCCCCCCTCCAAGGAGGAAGTACCACACTTCCCAGAATTCTCAGGAGAACATCATGCCCACATCGACGCCTCATTGGCTGTGATCTGATTGACAAGCTAGACCCCATGCCTACATTCTTAATCCTCAAATTGACAATTATATAGCTACTACAAGCCCTCAATAAATGACTTATTAAATTTCTCAAAAAAATATTCACTGCCCTTATGAATTACCAATACTGGTGTTTTTCACCTATCATCAACCCCCATGGTCAAGGTAAACAATGCTCAATCATTTAAGAGTTTAATTTGTAATAAATCAAGAGAGCTCATGGAATGCATTTTAGAGCCAGTCTATACTTGCATAGCTTCCTTTTCGCAATAGTACATTAAATTTGATGCCATTGGATAAATTAACGACACCATCAATAGAATTGCTGGATACTCCAGGTTGATGGTTGATAATATGGTTTTTCATAAGATGATTATGAAGCCTCTAAAGGAAGCCAGGGATCTACATAAACTATAGACAAGTGTATGAATTTTGGGCTTACACTTTTTGGGGAGGTGGGCTTAGCTCACACTTAATTGTAGCTCCAATCCAAGAATAATTAGTCCTTATGACTTGGTCATGCGCAATGCTCCTCCTCATGAAGAGATCACTGAAAATATGAGTGCTACAGCAAAGGGTGAAGAAAACAGTAGCTTCTCAACAAGCCCACATGGAAGAAGAACACCAACCTATAGGCGTGTGAGGTGTTGACAGGATCAGGAAACAAGTATCAGAAGACCCCAAACCAAGAAAAACCTATTGTTGAGAACGAGGGACATCCCCTCAGAAGGGTCACAAGAAAGGAATGAGTCAACCAGGACGCAGTTTAGCACTCAAGGAACACAATATTCCTCTGGTTCCTTGAAACTTGCACCCCCTCCTATCTTGACCCCATTCCTGCCATTCATTTCAGGCTAGACTGGTTCCTGTAACTGGTACAGATAAGAGCTCATGACACTCAGAATCTAGGTCAGATAGACCCCTCAAGAACATAAATGGGAGTAGCAATACCAGAAGGGTAGGTACTCTACCCTAGGGCAGTCACCTAATCTGGTGTCAATTTGAGGATAAAGAGTGTAGGATGGAGTCTAGCCTGTCAACCTGGAGATGGTCCATGAGACCTCTGTGTGGGTATGGCCTTCTCCTGAGAATTCTAGGAAATGTGGTACTTCTTTCTTAGAGGCAGGAGACTGTATCTCTCAGTTCACTTCCTTGGAGACAACACTCACTCTTTTGAAGACCCTTGACTGACAAGGCTGACTTCCTGGGAGACATCCTGAGAGAAGTCATTTGGACCTACCCTGATGCTACAAGACCTCTGAAGCTGGAGAAACCACAGAGAGACCTCTGCCAGCGCTGAGATGCTTACAACATCACTGGATTCCTAGACTTTCTTCCCACTGGCCTATGATCATTCCGTATTTGGCATCAGTGCAGGTATTTTGTGATTCTTAAGAGGACTTTAGGGCTGAACCCTGGTGGCGTAGTGGTTGTGCGCGGGACTGCGGCCCACTGGGACGGAGGTTCAATTCCAGCTGTGGGGCTGGGCCTCCTACTCCCACCACCAGAGAGCAGTGATGCCCCCCCCCAAAAAAAGAGGACTTTATAGATTAGTATCAGATATATGGGCTAATATTAGATTTATATGATCTTGGACTGGACTGGATTGGCATGTTTTCTTAATGTTCATTTGCTCTTGTATAGAAAACTATTTTTTTATATACAAATGAGTGTTTATGAATTAGTTTCTCTAGTCTACCCAGACTAACACAGTAGGGGTGGGGAGAAGGGGAAGAAGGAGAGGAGGGGGGAACCAATCACAATGATCAACATATAATCCACCCACTCACAGCCCACCCGACCCCCCCACACATAGGAATGGGACAAAAAAAGAGAAACCATAAGGGAAGGGAGACAGCAGTCAGTGTAAGATATGAAAATAATATGGCTGAGCCCCAGTGGCATAGTGGTTGTGCGCGGGACTGCGGCCCACTGGGATGGAGGTTCAATTCCAGCAGTGGGGCTAGGCCTCCTACTCCCACCACCGGAGAGCAGTGATGCCCCAAAAACAAAAACAAAAGAAAATAGTAATAATTTGTAATTTATCAAAGAGTCATGAAGGCGGGAGTGGGGAGGGTAAAGAGGAGCTGATATCAGGGCTCAAATAGAAAGTAAATGTTTAGAAAATAATGATGGTAACATATGTACAAATATGCTTGACACAATTGATGTTATAAGAGCTGTAAGAGCCCCCAATAAAATGATCTTTAAAACACCCCCTCCCCCCACTATCATGATACCAAATTGACCTTACAAATCCTCCTAGACAGAGGATGTATACTGGTACAGATAAGAACTGGAAACTTGGGACTCCAGGACAGATGATCCTCTCAGAACCAGTGCTTAGAGTGAAGCTGGAGCAGGAATGGAGTGGAAAAAATGGGGAGCTGATACCAAGGGCTCTAGTAGACAGCAAATGTTTTGAGAATGAGATGGTAACCTAGGTACAGATGTGCTTGACACAATGGATGGATGGATGAATTGTGATAAGAGTTGTATGAGCCCCCAGTAAAATGATTTAAAAAGAAAGAAAAACAAAGAAAAAAAATCTCTTCTGAGGTCTTAAAGGTTTATATTCAAACAAGCAGCTAACGAAGCGAGGTTTAAGTGAAGTCCATAGGGACGAAGCACACCAGGCTGTGTGATTAGAGGATGAGAAATAATAAAATCCAAATCTGAAGGAGGGAATGGGTTCAGAGCTTAAATGATAAGCATCCAGTCATCCAACTTGCAGAAGATAAGAGATGCCAGTGGGAGCTAAAAATCCCTTTGCAGGGTCCTTACATCGATTAAACCTCTGGGGGATCCTCTCTGAACACAGTCAAGGGATTTGAATAGCCTGGTATCAGACACACACTATTGTAAACTTGATTATGGAATATGTAACTAGGTTAGAATGTGGCAACTGGTCATCTGATCTCCCTTTTGAGCTGTTTTGAATTTGTTGTAGTTTTCACTGTTTTCAGCTTTTTTTCTCAACAGAGATCTTTTTTCTCTATTTTAATATTGATCTTAATCTTTTCTTCTTTTCCTTCCTTCCTTTTTAAAAATAATATACTTGGTTTTTTGGGAGGTATATTTTCCAGTATATGAAGCACAGGATGGGCAGATGTATAGAAACACTAACTGGTATAGTGGTTTATCTGGGAGAAGGGGGATAGGGGCCAGACAGAGTTTGGAGAGCAATGGAGACAAATAATGAATACAGGAAAGGTGAGGATGTTCTAGACCTTTTTAATATGACTTAACTATGGAAGTGTATGATATGTGAATTATATCTCAATGAAACTACGGGGGGGGGGGGGATCTGCAAAAGTGGCAATAGTTGGCCTGTGACTTTAAGTCTCAAAACCAAAATATTCAAACTTAATTAAGTAGTTAGAACTGCAATATCTCAGCTCACTCTCAAATCCTGGTAAAAGGCAACTCACCCGTCAAGGTCA
Source organism: Nesogale talazaci (assembly GCA_004026705.1). Classification (NCBI taxonomy): domain Eukaryota; kingdom Metazoa; phylum Chordata; class Mammalia; order Afrosoricida; family Tenrecidae; genus Nesogale; species Nesogale talazaci. The sequence goes on along the minus strand of PVJH01047864.1, from coordinate 3,725 downwards.
ACTAAATAATCTAATTTAATTGGCATGCTATGACCATCCAACTTGTTGCTTGCCATTCTCATTGTCATTTAGAGACAGGTTCAATATCTAGAAATTCTAGTTGGCTTAGAAACAATGATTGCTGTCGAAGGTCATTATCAATCGGATAATCACTAAAATTGTATACAGAATGTTAGCATCATATTTAGGTTACAGATGTTGATTATTAATTAATCCAAGAAGTTTCTGATAAGAAGAACTCGAACAATGTCCAAGGATACTAAAGAATTCTGGCCACTGATCTCCAGCTGCATTCTGTAGGTAAGATTTTCATTAAAAAACAAAAACAAAAAAAGATGAAACTTACAATGTTCCTCTCGTTCTTAAGAAGCTTCTTCTCCCCTGTCACCCCACTATCATGATCCCAATTCTACCTTATAAATCTGGCTAGACTGGAGGATGTACACTGGTACAGACAGGAACTGAAAACACAGGGAATCCAATACAGAAGAACCCCCCCAGGACCAGTGGTGAGAAGGACGATAAAGGGAGGGTGGAGGGAAGGAGGGGTAGAAAGGGAGTACAGATTACAAGGATCCACATCTAACCTCCTCCCTGGAAGACGGACAACAGAGAAGTGAGTGAAGGGAAATGCCACTTGGTGTAAGATATGACAAAATAATAATAATTTATAAATTATCAAGGGTTCGTGGGGGAGGGAAGGGAAAATGAGGAGTGGATACCAGGGGCTCAAGTAGAAAGCAAATGTTTTGGAAATGATGATGGATATAAATGTACAAAAGTGCTTGATACAAAGGATGTATGTGTGGATTTTGATAAGTGTGCTAGGAGCCCCCAATAAAATTATTTAATTAAAAAATAATTAAATTATTTTCATTGTTCCACTTCTCTCTCCTATTTAGTAGATTTGTTAAATCTCATTTCGTTTGTCTATCAGCTAATTGGTATAATGTAGGCTTCTTCAGTAGAATTTCTTCTTTCTGCCCTCACTTTCCTCTTCTCCTTTTCTCCTTGTAGTCAGTGGGAAGAGGAGACCTAGAAAAGTCATATCAACCCCGAAACATGAGTTTAATATCAAAAAGTGCCAAGCCCAAAGATGAAGACCATTGAGGTGAAAACAGTAACAATTGAAAAAATTACCAAATGTAACCTATCCTATCATGTAACTGCTGTGTCTATGGCCATGATCTCATTGTTGTTTTTATGTGACTTTGTAATAATATAGTTCTGAAGTCTCCAAACAGCTTTAAGCAATAGGATGACATCAGTGGGTTTTTTTTTTAAAGGCATCACTGCCCTGGTGGGAGTAGGAAGCCCAGCCTTGCTCCTGGAGAGCTGCTGCTGGATTTGAACCATCAAGCCTGTGGGCCGCAGTCCCGCACACAACCACTGTGCCACCAGGGCTCAGCCAGTCGGTTTTTTTAAAAAAAGTACATTAATGGTATGGTAGCTCCCCCACAAGAAGCACTATAGAACAGTTTAGATGTGCTACCTGGTTTAATGGACTTATTTTAAAAGAAGAAGAAGAAATAGGATTACATCAAAGCTGACTCCAGTTTCTGGCATGTGGAAGGAGATGAGAGGAGTCCATAACCAGGGACAGACTATCCTCAAGCCAATTGGACCATGGTGTCTGCCTTCTTCTGATTTCACCGCAAGAAGGAAAATCAAACCCAACATCACACCAAGGGTGATCTCTATGGGGTGGAGGTCAGATATGGCCCCACCTTCCAACCTTCTTTTTTTTTTTTTTTTAAGGTTTATTATTTTTTTTTGTGGGCATCATTGCCTCATGCCTCTGGTGGTCGTGGGCGCTACCCAGCTGCCGCTGGATTTGAACCGCCAAGCCTGCGGGCTGCAGTTCCGCACTCAACCACTTACGCCACCGGGGCTCAGCCCCCAACCTTCTTTTTTAATAGTTTTGTTAGCTTCATCCACATGCCATACGAATCAATGATTCAGTCCTATCAAGATTCAATCCTATCCTATCCTACAATCATCGTCACCCCAGTCAATTCCTGAACATTTTCTTCCTCCTTGTACTCAGTCTCTAGACTGGAGTGAGTAACAGGAGTCAAAGTCCGTGGACTTTATGGAAGTCTCACCTGGCCTTCGGGACCCACTTCATGTGCTTGGTTAGCAGGCTTTCTGGTTCCCAGGCCCATGGCAGATGCAAGGGCGTTCTCAAAGAGCACTGTCGAGCTTGAGAGTTTGAATGCCCCAAATGCTCTGGCTTAGTGTCGGGCATTCCTATCAGTCAACCTCAGAACCCTGAGGCCAATACAAGGGCTAATACACTGGAGGCTGTACTACCAGCTTGGAGGGAGTAGGAAGTGCTACTCGTCTGTAGGCCCCTGGCACAGGTGGCAGGGCATAGGAGGGACCATGTCAGTTTGTAGTTTCCTGGTGCCAGTGACTGTATGGAGTAAGATGGACCATGACTCTGTGGATTACACAGTGTGTTAGACACGGTTCTCTAGAAAAACAAAACCAGGACAATAATAATTTTCTATATTCTTAAATAGATAGAAAGATATCTAACATAAGAAACAGTTAACTAATCTGTAAAGCTGTATAAATGACTCGGTGCAACTCACTTATGTGAGACACTGGCAGTCCTTCGAGTCTCGAGGGCCACTGAGTAGTTCTCTGTAGAGCAATTCAGGCTATCCTACCACAAGCAGCAAACAGCAAAGCAGGTCACCCACAGTCAGCCAGATGACAGATTCCAACAGTCTCCAGCTGAAGAGATGTACATTCCAGGAGCGTGGCGAAGCAGGGCTTGAAGGCACCTCAACTCACCACGACACAGACCATGATTAGGTGGTGTCCCACGGGTAGTGTCGCTTGGAGATCGAGGCCCAGGACAAACAAGGCAGCCGGCTGCTCTGAAGATCCAAGAGTAAGAGAACCAGGACGAGGATCACCAAGCCATTTACATCTCTGCTCTTCAGTTGATCTTACCTGTGGTTCAGGGGCCATGTTGTCACAACAAACCTACCTATCACACACAGTGCGGGCAGTTAAAGGAGAGGAGTGAGTCCTGCCGTTCACTGTGCCGGTTAGGCCAGCAGGCTGCTGCTGCTTCAGAGTTCTCCAAAGTTCTCCATAGTTCTGGTCACCCAGAGAGGCTGATCCTGACGAGTCACAGGTTTCTATGACGAGAAGCTGAGCAAGGAGCGAGCACTGCCAGTTTGGGGGCCCCTAGCCCAGGTGTCAGGGAGTTGTGGGCACCCCCGTGTTCCAACCACATGCCAGGTGCATGGAAAGTGGGAGCGGAAAGAGCACTGTCAATTCACAGGTTTCTGGCAGAGGGGGCTTAGTTGGATGCCAGTAACTTTCCAAAGTGTGGAACGCCCTCTGCTAGCTCGGGGCCTGGGGAAGAATCATTCCTACTTGGGCGAAACGGGCTTTGAATGGCGATCGAATGCTGCTTGTTTTGCTTCAATGAGGCTTCACCGTGTCGGTTAGGCTAGCAGGCTGCTTTACCAATGTTGCCACCCAGTGATTGTCCCACAGCATTCTACTTCTCTGCTGGGCTCTGTCATCCGTTGTGATGACCAAAGGCCACACAGAACTAATTTTACTCCTAATTATGGAGTTTATTCAGAAAGTTGGCCCACTAGAATTCAGGCTCAGAAATGCTGAGGATACAGCAGTTGCCCTATCCGGAGCGCCTTTACAGCTAATGATGGATGGCAAAAGGGCACACCCCTCTGCCACCC
>PVJH01047863.1:0-11032 GCA_004026705.1 Nesogale talazaci | reverse complement strand
CTAACAGCCCCTGAGCCCTTCTGCACTGGGGTCTCCTCCTGGGGGGTGGGGTCCTCTAAGTCAGTCTGATGCCGCTGTGGTCTCTGCGGCTGGCCCCTCTGAACTAAAACCTTCACAGGAGCAGCCGGCTTCAAACCACTAACCTTATGCCTTATAGCCCAACTACTCAAGAAACCAGGCTCCCTTTGACACGGCTCCAGAAAACCCAAACTCAAACCGAGCCAGACCTTCCCGGGCGTCACTTTTGACTCCTCGTGACCGCATGGGACAGAGTAGAACTGCTCGCGGGGTCTCTGAGGCGCTGTGCCTCTTTAAGGGCACTGACAGCCTCATCTCCCAGGGAGCGGGAGCGGGTCAGCGACAATCTCCTTTCCAAAAGCGCTACCCTTCGAGGACGTTCCTTCTGGCCAGGGGTTGAAGACAAAGACCTTCTTAGATTCCTCGTCCGGCCATGGACGTGTAGGTGGACGCCCTGAGTCAGCAGAAGCTTATTTCCTCAGCTTCTCTCTCACCAATTGGTGCCGACTCAGAGTGACCCTAAAGGACAGAGTGGGATCCTGTGGGGTTCCGCCCGACACTTCCGTCGTAGGAGTAGAAAGCCTCATCTCTCCCTCGGAGGGTTTGAACGGTTCACCTTGTGGTTTGCTGCCCAATAACCCACGATACAACCAGGACTTCTCCCCTCCTTGTAGTTCAGGAGGTTGCCATCCCGAGAGAGCTCACTGCCGGCTTTGGGGGAAGGTCCTTATCTCTGGGCAGCCTGTTCCTCAGCCCCCTTGTACTCCGCAGAGATTCTGGGGATTGGCTGAAGACACGCCCGCTTCTGCGGTGGCCTCATCAGCATAACAAAGATCTGTCCCTCCAGGGCTTACTCTAAACCTCAAACCACACTCCCTGCCACAGCCCATGCTGCCCGCCTCCTAGTGCCCCTGGAGGACAGGGTAGAAGTGCCCCTGTGGGTTTCAGAGGTGAGAACTTTTTCTGAGAACTTTTTCCCGTCTTTCTCCTGTGGACCGACTTGTGTTTTCGAACTGCTAGCCATTCAGATCACAGCCCACTGTGTAACCACCATGCCATCAGGACTCCTGAGGGACTTACTCTGGCTATGCTGTGTTGCTTCTTCCAGAACTGAGGGAGGGAGAAAGGGGGAGGGAGAGGGGAGTCTTTTGGGGAGCACACCACCAAGGGTTAGGATTTACAGCACTTAGTTTTCGGGTCACAGCTCAGTCCATAGTCACCGTCTGAACCACTGACAAGGTCTCTGTGGGAGGGAAGCTGTCTGGGGATGGGACCTCTGAGGAGGGCTGGTGGAGCCCCGGCTACCGTGAGGACACAGAGCTAGCCCAGTGAGCACGTGGTGTGGGGGGAGTAGGGGGGAAGGTGGGGAAGGGGGGCTTAAGGTTGGTTTTCTGCCTACCTGCCCCAAAGCGCCACCCTCTGGTTGCTGCCCCAGCCCGGTGGCTGCCCATGCCTTTCTAGACGTGTCTGGTGTCTCCTGAGGACACTGGGTCCCCCACGGAAAGGTTTCATATAGCCTGTCACTGGTTCAAAGGCCCCATACCTGTTCTGATGGCAAGTCTGCCCTGCTGCTTCCTGCAAGGCAGCCCAGGTGAGCTGTGGTGAGGTGGGAGCTTTTTGGGGGGTGGGGCACAGAGAGATATGGAAGGGGGCGTGGCCAGCTCAGTTGGGGGTGGACTGAGCCAGGAGTTGGGGAGGGGGCACTGGCTGCGACTTGTGTGCTCTGGGGGGGGGGCTAGCCGGGTTGGGTGAGCCTCCCTGTGTGGTAGTCTGGACTCCCGCTGTGATGAAGGGACGGCCCTGCCTGCCTGGCAGCATCTGCTGGTGGAATTAAGAGGGCCCAAGGATAGGGGTGCAGGCTGGCGTCGGGTCTGGCAACATCCTAAGCCTAAGCCCCGTGGCGTTTGGGCGGGCTGCCCATTGCCTTGCACGGCACCACGGGCCAGGTCCCTGCGCAGAACCAAGGTCTTATGCAGAGGGTCTGGGCCAGCTCCAAGGAGCAGGGACTCCTGAGGACCGCCGGGCTGGGTGTGGCCTCGGGGGATGCTAGTGCAGCGGAAATGTGTAGGGCTCAGGTCCCCACGCCAGCACTTCCCAAAAGGAAGTGGCCTCTTTGGTGGCCTCTGATCATACCCGGTGTCAGGCTTGGACCTAACAGCCAAGCCAGCCTCGGGGTAGTGATTACAAAAGCCTCGTTCAGCCGTGGAACCAGCTCCACCCACAGCCAACCCCAAACCACCGGCTGGGCTCTGAGGTTTGACGGAGTTGCTGGTGGGCTTGGCACCGTGTGGTACACTTGCCCTCCTCTGGTCAGCCTCACAGTCACAGCACAGCCCTGGGGTTACAGGCCGGGCAGAGCAGCGTGTTAAGGATTAGAGGCTAAGGCCTCACCAGCTGAACTTCCCTGAGTGTCCAATGCACCGTGCCCACCTCCTGCCTCCTCCCCAGAATGTCGCCGGACCAGATGCTTAGCACTGTGGGACACCACGGTGTCCGATTCTGACACTAGATCCCTGAAACAGTAATGTGGCCCTGGCAGAGGAGGTCCTTGGCTCTCTGGGAAATGAGACTTTTAGAATGTCCAGTTTTCTGTTCAGTCCAGCCCCCACTACCTTTAAAGAGTTTGCTGATTCCAGTTCATATATATATATATTTAAACCTATTTAACAGTGACTCCTGTTGACAGATAGTGGAATTGTACCCCAGCTCTATGAGCACCTGCAAGTAGCCTGGCTGTGCTGGCCTACTCCGGAATTTGCAGAGAAGGGAATCAGGGTGCAGTAGAATACTTATTATGGTCTGGATGTGAGTAGGCACCTACGTCAGCTCCTGCTGGAGAAGAGAACTTAATGTTTAGAAGGGACTGAAATGTTGGACACTCTTGCTTTAAGACCAAGTGACTAGCGTGCCTCCTCAGGATGGGGCTTCTAAAATTCTTTGACTCCCTGTGAGGAAATACCACCTTATGATGACGGTTGCCGTAAAAGAGACGATGGGGTAGTCCATTGTGTGGGAGCACAACTGTCCACAGGCGAGGGGTGTTTGCAAGAATGGGGAAGGGCTGTTCCCCCGATTTGGATGCAAACTCCCAAGCCCTTCCTTCAGACGGGGGCCCTCAGAACTTGGTCCTGATGTGAGGGTGATGCCCATCCCTCTGGCACAACCCAAAGCACCGGGCATGCCTTGGTCAGGTTGCACAGTGACTCAAGGGGCCTGGAGATGTCTCCCTTGCTCCCCAGGCCCTGTCCTCGTACCAGCCTGTCCCCGAGCCACTCAGCCCAGCGCAGGGGGCGGGAATCTGCTTGCTCAGCTTTCTGGGAATCCACATCACAGAATGTGGGTGATGACACTCCACTTGGCTCCCCCCCGAGCACAGCTTGGAAGCATCTGGAATGTTATGAGATTGGGAGGCAGAGAAGAGAGAGGCCATGGGCAGGCGAGCTGGAGGCCGCCTGGACACCGGCTTCCCCAGTCGAGGTCCCACCTCCTCACGGATGGGCTGGCCCCACACCAGTCTCAGGGGCCTGTCTGGCAAGGCTGATCTGAAGGCCCCAGTTCTGAGCTGTCCTGCCACCAGCTTCCCACCCCCTCCTTGCTGCCCGCACAGCCTGACTCCCCTGAGCCGGGCTCCGCACCCCCCTGTGTGCCTGCAGGCCCTGCCAGAAGGCCTCTGGTTCCTATTAAATGTCCTGAGCGGGGAATGCAGTGGTGTTGTTAGCACAAATAAACAGAACCCCCAGGAATGCAGCCGGCTTGGCAGAGGGGCGGAAGCCACTGGGTGAGGGTGTCCCAGCAGCCGGCCTGGTGGGCGGGGCAGAGAGTCTGCTCAGGTGAGGCAGGAGGGCCTTGGGACCGGGACGGGACCAGGGCAGTGTGGAGAACCGAGTGCTGGGTGAGGGACCGAGGAAGACACTCAGGCACCGCTGGGGCTTGGGAGTCGTCCTGCAGGTGGGTGACCCTGCCGCCCTTGGGGGTCCTCCATCCCTGGGGCTGGCGGTGCCCCAGGAGGGGATCCTCTCCGTGGGCTCCTCACCAGGCATTCCCTAAGGGGGAAACCGAGACCAGGATCATAAGCTTTGTGTATTTCTAAGTAAGGCCGGCCAGTGCTTTCAGGGGAGGTGTTGCTGTCTATCTTGTGGCCCGGTCTGGGTCAGAGGTTCTGGGGCCACTCCTGGGCCCCCACCCCCAACTGCCATGCCCAGTCAGGCCAGCTGGGCCTGTGATGAGAGTGGAGGTGGGATTTCAGGTGCTCAGACCCCAGAAATGCTTGGTAAATGGCTTTAGATTTAGAGTGTGTGTGTGTGTGTGTGTGTGTGTGTGTGTGTGTAGAGGCTCCAGAACATTCTTGTGGCTTCCCTCCCGGCTCCGGCTGGATCCCTCGCTCAACACAGGGGCAGCTGCCAGAAGCTTGATTGTAGCCAACCTCCTCCAAGGAGCTGGCCGCTGCCGCCGCTGCCGGGGAGACCATGACCCCAGTCAGCACCCTTCTGCTCAGATGCAGCCGGTAACCTGGGAGACTGGGGCCCCATCCCAGGCCCCTTGGCCATACCAAGTGCTGTCTGCTGCTAGGTGGGGTGGGCCCTAGGTGCAATCAGTGGGAAGAGTGGCCCAAGGGGCAGCCTCCGGGCCCGCGCCAGCACCTGCCCTGCTAAGCGGGATTGCCCCTGGGCAGTGTGGGCTCAGCCACTTCCATTGCCTGCTGCGTCCTGCCCCAGGCTCTGATCCTGACAGCAGCCTGCATGTCCGGCCTCAGGACTGGGCCAGAGTGGCTGTCCGACCGTCAGGCGCAGAGCAGGGATTGGGACCTACAGTCACGGTCTATTGGCTCCCAGGTTCTTTCCCTGGCCCGGGTCACCCTGGTGGTGGGACCGCTGTCCCCTCCACAGCGCAGAGCAGAAGAAGGTGTGAAGAGGCCAACCGGCTCTCAGGGAGATGGCTGGACAGGGCAGTGCCAAGGCAAGGCTGTCCTTCAACTCTGAGCACTGGGTCCCCTGTCCATCACACACCCCGCCCCCGCATCCTGTGGCCCATGTTTGGAAATGGGGTGCAGGGCCTTCATCTGCTCTCATGGGTGGCTGGGACTGCCAGGCCTTGCACCCGTTGTCTGAGATCTCTGGGGGTGTCCTGTGCTAGGTGGTCCGGGCTCTGTCAGGACTGGGGCTGGAGGATCTGCACAGCACCCCTGCAGGAGGGTGTGACCTGCAGGAACAGAGAAAAAGAAAGTGTTGGCTTACTCAAAACCCAGCCTCCAGGATGGGGGCTGCTGGGATGGGTGGCAAAGGAGGCCCTGGAGGGTCCTCTGTCTTCCCTGGCTGACGTGGGCCCCTCCCCTGTCCTCAGCCATCAACTCCTGCACCCTGGGCAATGGCGGCTGCCAGCACAACTGTGTCCAGCTCACAGCCACGCGGCACCGCTGCCAGTGCCGGCCTGAGTTCCAGCTCCAAGAGGACGGCAAGCGCTGTGTCCGTGAGTCCATCTGCCCCCCAGCAAGGGCTCACCATGGGCAGACAGGCAGGGGTGTGGCCTCCCTCGCCCACCAAGGCACCCTGCCGGGGTCTTTTGGAGGCGTGTGCTTGCAAACAGGTCCTGTGGAGGGCTGACCTAGGGGACTGGGAGGGGCTTCCTACATTCCAGGGACTCCAGGAAGGGCCCCACTCTGCCTGCTCTGGGTCTGGCTATTGGTACAAGGGACCTGGGACCCAGCCTTGGGTGAGAAGCTGCGAGGCCCCTCTAGCCTTGGTCCAAGGGTCTCTGGGCTGCTCATTTCAAAAGCAAGGGGCAGAGGATTCTGAACATGAAAATGAGCTGGGGTAGCCATGTGATGACAGCATGCCCCGCCTTCCCTTCCCCCATGGCCTGCTGGGCTCTCCTCACCAGGATGGGTGACAAGGGACCCAGTGGGTGTGGAAGGGACCGAGATAAGCAGCAGGGCCCTGTGTTGTCGGTCCTTGACCCAGAGGCAGGTGCTCCCCCTGAAGGGCAGCTGGCCAGTCTGTCTGCCAGACACAAAGAAGGACTGGGATGGGGCTCCTGCCTTGTCCCCTGTCATCAGCAGCGTCCCAGATTACCTGGTGGGTGTTGGAGGGCCCCTGTCTTCAGGTAGGTCCTGGAGAGGGTGGGGTCTTCTCAGAGATAGCCACTGGCCAGATGGGGGCCGGAGCACCCTTCCTTTACCTCTCCCCTCCTGTCTGTCCTTCACTTGCAGGGAGAAGCCCGTGTGCTGACCGAAATGGCGGCTGCATGCATATCTGCCAGGCCCGCCGAGGACTCGTCCACTGCCAATGCCACACCGGCTACCAGCTGGCTGAGGACCGAAAGTCCTGTGAAGGTGGGCCTGCCCAGCCCTCTGCCCTGTGCTCTGGGCTGTCTCAGACTCAACTAGCATATCCCTGGCACCAAGGAGAGACCAGTGTCTGATTCTGGGCTGATCCAGCTGTGTCCTGCTGCACTGGGCCTTTGGGGAGCTGGGCTGGCCTGTCTAGTCACCGTTGAGTGACCTTGAATGACGCATGGGCTGCCTGGCCCCAGTTCATCTGTGCCGGGGGGCAGCTGTGAGGCTGTGGGAGGCACCGGGAGGGACAGGAACACGCTCAAGACAGATGCTTCGAAGGGGAGTCTCCTGTCAGCATGAGGAACCAGAAGATCCCAGCGTGTTTTTCAAAGGCCATTCTGTTTAGGCAGACCTGTGGGGGCTGGCACTCACCGGGGCAGCTTTGTTTTGCGGGATCTCGCAAGGCTTTGACAGGCTGCTGTTACCCCTGTCCTATGCTGTTTGGGTGTGAGAGAATTAGGCAAGACCAAGGACCACTTCAGTGCAGAAACCTTTGACCCTGCAGTACCGAGGGTGGCCGTCTACATGAGAAACTTCACTGATGGAACAGACAGGAAACAAGGCAACTCCATCCGTGGACAGAGAAGCTCATTATCCCCAGTCAGAATCAGGACTGGGAATGGCTGTACCACCAGCTGTGGAGATGCAAGTTCAAGTTGAAGCTGAAGGAGAGGAGAGCAGGCTCAGGAGCACCACCATGCGACCTTCAGTCTGCCCTGCCTGACGTCTGCAGAGACTGTTTGCCAAGGGGAATTCGACCAGAAGGCTTGCAAGGTACCTCAAGGACCTCCTACCGAGAGGTCATTAAAAAGACAGGACCGGAAGAAAAGACCAAAATGCATGTCCGAAGAGACTCTGGGACGGGTTCTCAGATGTAGCGTCAATGGGGCCAATGGAGAGATGGTGACGCGGAGGAGCTTAAAAGAAAGTTTCAAACAAGGTCCAAGAAGAACGAGGCTCAGAACGTCTGGAGCAGAGGGAACTGTAGAGAAGAGAACGTAGAGAGGAGAACCCAGGCCTCACGTGGCAACACGGAAGGAGCCTGTGGGCTGCACACTGAAGGGGGCAGGGGGCATGCAGAGGAGATGCATGCTAGACAGTCCCTGGGACAAAAAGAATTCGTCGATGCTCTGCCGATTTGGGAGGTCGTCTAGGACCAAGAGGCCCTGGTGGCGGAGGAAGCAGTCCAAGGTGTGCTAAAAACATTGGCAAAATCCAAGCTTCCAGAAATCGAGATGTTTCAGCAAACAGATGCGATGCTGCATGTGCTTGGTCATCTGCGCCAAGACACGTGGAAGACAGCACCTGGCCAACTGACCAGACGACATCTGTCTTTGTTCCCCAACCGAAGAGAGGTGCCCAGCGCAACGTGGAAATGGCCAAGCAGTGTCCTTACTGACACATCCACACACAGTTGTGTCCAAGATCATTTTTAGAAGGTGGTTGCCGCCGTACACTGACAGGGAGCTGCCAGAAATTCAGGTCAGATTCGGAAGAGGCTGTGGGTGCCGCATGGGAAGCAAGAATGCGAAAGAACCACGTATCTGCTGTTTAGTGACTACACAGAGACACGATCCACCACGGAGAGCGCTGGGAAGAAGGGCAATTCTAGATCACTTACTGGGGTTCATAGACCGTGAGGCGGTTGTTGGGACAGACTAGGGTGCACCGTGTGGCTTAATGTCCGGGAACGTGCAGGGCAGGCCTCTCTCCTCTTGCCTTCATGTTCAGGGTGTTTGCGGAGCAGATGCTCTGAGCAGCTGCACTGCGTCAAAGAGGACGTGGCCTCAAGATCGGAGGGAGCCTTCTGGATAAGCTGGGATCCGTAGCTGACACAATCAGACGCTGAGCGACGCCGACGATCAGACGTCAGCATGGATTGCACCTCACCGAGCAAACAACAATCTCTATAGCAGCCTGGGTCAGCGGCGGTGGTGGCAAGATCCGTGGACACCCGACAGCAGTCCTCTCAGATGTTAGTTTGCTTGGATCCACAACCCGCGCCGTGGGGGCAGCCGCCAAGACATCAGAGGACGTGCGGCGTCGAACAAGGCTGCTGCAAAAGACTTCTTTGAGGCGTGAAAAAGTGATGGGGTTGCTTTGAAGACAAGGAGGGGGGGTGGGGCGGGCTGCACCAGGCCATCGTCTTTCTGCTCATCTCCCGTGCATGTGCAAGCACGGTCGTGACCCCAGGAGAATTGGTGCGTTCGAATGGTGGCGTGGGCACAGAATGCTGATCAGCCCACGGACTGCCAGGAGAATGGAGAGATCTGCCCTGGGAGACTGACAGCCAAAATGGGGCTGGGGGTGAGGACATGAGCCTGTGTCTCAGGCACTTTGGACGTGAGTGGGAGGGGTATCGTGTTGGGTGAGGGAAACTGAGGAAGGCCCTCGTGGAGAGGGACTGGACATCCTGGCTACAAGAGTGGGCTGAAAGGTGCCAGCAGTTGTGAGAATGGTGCAGGCTGGCAGGATCAACGGCTCCCAGCAAATTATAGCCACATTCTCAGTGGGCGACTTACGTGTCTCCTGCCCGGCATGCATGGGGTTTGCTGCATTGCCTAGGCAACCCAGCTCATTCAGCACCCAACACAGGGCAAAGAGAAGGACGAAGGAGAATGGGGAGTCCTCGTCAGGGGCCCCTGGGGGACAGTCGCTGCCTCAGCCCGGCCTCTCTCCCTCGCTGCTCTGCTGCGTGCGTGCTTAGCAGACGGACGGTGTCCGTTGATAAATGTCCCTGGGCTCACGGTCACAGGTTGCACTTCCCTTCCATCTGCAGATTGTCCCGGCCGCACACTTAGTCCTCATGTCCCTGCTGCTGCTTGCTGCTTCTCAGAAAATGAGACTCTGGATCCTTAGGGCGGCCCTCGGGCTGGGCGCCCAGCACTGTCTGTCACTGACCTCTCTGGGCTTGGAGAGCATTCCAGCTCTGTGGTGTCTTGAAGAGCGGGGATGACAGGCTCAGGGAGGCGTCTGTCGGCGCTGTCCGTCTGCTCACAGTTAGAGGCTCCAGTCAGGGCTGGTGGGAGATCCAGGCAGCCACGTCAGGTTTCCAGGGACCCTGCCAGGTGACGGGCGGCAGTGGCTGCGGCGACGACAGCGGGTGAGAAGGAGACCCTGCCTTCAGCAAGGCGGGAAGGCAGCTCAGTGAAGGGAAGGCCTGGTGCTTGAAACCTTGGGCTTCAGGGGCCCTTGCTTCAGACCAGGCTCTAGCTTCTCTCAGACCCTGGGCAGCATGGACACAGCAAGGGAGGACCAGGAGGTTGCTGGGGCACTGGTCTAGATGGGGCTAGAAAGGTGGTGGTCACCACCCACGGGGTGCTCCTTTCAGCCCCCCGGGCAGCAGGCTGAGCTCAAGAGGCCTGGTCACAGAGACTACAACCACTCAGAGCCACCAACAGCCTGGAGGCCCCAGCAGCGGGTCTCCTATGGACACACTCATCCCCCTCCCCACCCCTGCCCTGAGAGACCATTTGTCCACTAGAAGACATGAGCAGAAGGGCCACAACCAGGGTCATGGATGTAGCCATGGAGCAGGTCTTAGAAAGAGTGCAGCCATGGCAGGAGGTACAGAGGGAGTGGAGGTAGCCACAGAATTGGGGAGCATGGGGCATGCACCATGAAGTGGGGTACAGAGGGGTGGGACTATGGAAGTGAGGTTCAGAGGGGACAGTCTTGGAATAAGGATGCAGAGGGGGTGTAGCCATAGAGTGGGGGTACAGAGTATAGCAGTGTAAGGGGGTACTGCTGGGATGGTCATGCAATAGGGGTGCAGCCCTGTGGAGATACTGCCCAGTATGGGAGTATAGAGGGCTGCAGTCCTGGAATGGGGCTTCTGGGGCACCTTATATCATAGTAAGACCCCGGAGGCCTGACTGCTGGCTGTGGCCCTCCTGACCTCTGGGTGCTGGGCCCTTTCCATCGTGTCTCCTCTCCAGATGTGGATGAGTGTGCTACGGGGCAGGCGCAGTGTGCCCACGGCTGCCTCAACACGCGCGGCTCCTTCCAGTGTGTGTGTCACGCGGGCTACGAGCTGGGTGCTGACGGCCGGCAGTGCTACCGTGAGTGGACAGTGGGGGGAGGCACCTGCAGGCCCGGGTGTCCAGAGGTCGCAGTGTGATTCCTTAGCCCCCAACTGGAGGGGAGCTGTGGGGTGCCAGGTGGACCTGTTCTCAGGCCCCAGAGCTCCCTGGTTCCTGTTTCCGACAGGGGCCCATGGGCCGGCTGCTAGGTGGGGGAGCCCAGTGCTGGGTGGGCCAGCAGACCCTGTCCCCTGTCCCCTGACCTCTTGCAGGCATCGAGATGGAAATTGTCAACAGCTGCGAGGCCAGCAACGGTGGTTGCTCCCATGGCTGCAGCCACAGCAGCGGGGGCCCCCTGTGCACCTGCCCCCACGGCTACAAGCTGGACATAGACCAGAGGACTTGCATGGGTACGTCCTGCAGCCGGCAGGGCTGGGGAGCTTGGGCCTGGGGCTCTTTCTTTCAAAGGGTCCCGCTCTGCCCCAAGGTCAGATCTGCTGCTGCTCTAGTCTGTGGGCGGCTGGTGCCTCCATGCGGGTGCTTCCCCAGTCTGCCACACTCTCCAGTCTGGCACACAGTGGGGGGCTTGGTGAGCGGTGGCACCAGGGGACCTGCGAGGAGCCCTGGTTGCTGGCTCGGCCAACTATGTCCTCACCACCTT
>PVJH01047862.1:0-11280 GCA_004026705.1 Nesogale talazaci | reverse complement strand
CTCCCCAGGAAACCACGTAGTGTCTTAAGTCACAGCCTAGATGAAGACAGAGTCAAAGATGAACCCAGGGAAGCAAAGGGTGTGGCTGGACTTACACCTGGTAAGGTCAGCTCTTAATCCCACTTTAATCCGTTCCTTTAGTATAGTACAGAATGCCTTCCAAACTTGGACTATAGTCACAGGAGTACAGAATCCAGAACCATAATACATCACGTAAGGAATTATGGCTAGGAGGGTGACATTAATCTATTACAATTCAAGTTCTTTGAACCTGATTGTTCATCTCGAATACTGTAAATTCTGACGCTTTCCCATTAACTCTGGCCTTATAAGAGCTATTATGAAGTTTGGGGGGTAAAAAGGAGACCTCATCTTGAAAATGATTTAAAGAGAACATTTAGTGAGTCTTAAAAGAGACAAAGGCGGGATGAGCCCCGGTGGCGTGTGGTTGTGCGCGGGACTGCAGCCCACTGGGATGGAGGCTTGATTCCAGCTCCACAGAGCAAAGGCTGGGCCTCCTGCTCCCACCACCAGAGGGCAGTGATGCCCCCCCCAAAAAAAATAAAATAAAGAGACAAAGGCACACATACATCATCTGGATGAGCAGCCCAGGGTTGGTTGAGATGTTAAGCTTTAAAAGGGATAGCAGGACGAAACTCTGCCCGGTCAAGTGATAAAGGAAAGTGTCACAGAAGTATGATTGGTGGCAGATCAATACATCACAGTCACAGGTGGGGCTACAGAAGCAGGGATGGTTGGGACAGGTACATTGATAGACAGAAGGGCTTCTAAGATCGGTCCAGGGCCTTCCAAGGCAGTCATGGCCAAACTGAGAGGCCATGACACATGGCTGTGTATTTTGAAGATGAAGGTGTGCCTGACCCAAGCCAAGGTATTTTAGTTGCTGCCTACGCATATTGGAGTTGGACATTCAATAAAGAAGACTGAATCAATGCATTTGAATTGTGGTGCTGGGGGAGAATTTTCCAAGTAGCATGGGCCGGTAAAAAGACAACCCAATCTGTCTTGAAAGAAGTAAAGCCAGAGCGTTCCTTTGAAGCAAGGACGGCAAGACTTTGTTTTACATACTTTGGACGTGTTGTCGGATCAGACCTCAGGGAAGGACATCGTGCTTGGTGCAGCGGAGGGGCAGTGAAAAAGAGGAAGGTCCTCAAGGAGATGGATGGACAGAGCGGCTGCAGCCATGGGCTTGGGCACAGGGATCACAGCAAAGATGGTGTGCAGGACCCGGCAGGGCTTCGTCCTGTTGTGCACGGGGTCACTGTGGGTCAGAGCGGGATTGAGAGCCCTAACAACAACAACAACAACAACATATTTCTAGTAATCTCTGCTCTGAGCCAAGATGCATCTGACATTTCCTCTTCTGAATTCGGTCTGACTCTGGCTGGTCCCTGTCAATGGACTCCTGCAACAGCTACTGTACGACCTCCAACACAGTGTCACTTGTGTGTGACCTTAATCCTCGTGGTCTATAGTCTGAGCATTCTGTTGGGGCATCTTTCTTGGGGTCGGGCACACGGATGGCTCTCCTCCCGTCAGTGGGCCGTGAAGCTCCCTTCTGCAACTCTGGGCACGGACGAGTGCGGGCTTCCAGCGCCTCTTCAGCCTGAGGAAGCGTTCCGATTTATGTTCCATCCATTCCTGCAGCTCCACTTTTGGCTGATGCTTTCCGTGCTGCACCACTGTTTCTTGCTTAGGGTGACCAGACCTCCTGCTTTTTTAAAACAATTTAACAACATCCCACGGCGTTTTAAAATTAAAATAAATATGGGCTGAGCCCCGGTGGCGTAGTGGTTGTGCGCGGGACTGCGGCCCACTGGGACAGAGGTTCAATTCCAGCAGTGGGGCTGGGCCTCCTACTCCCACCGCCGGAGAGCAGTGATGCCCAAAACAACACAAAAAAACCCCCACAAAAAAACAAAATTAAAATAAATATACAATACTATTTTTGCGTTCTATGAAAATATTTGTTGCTCCATATAGACCAAATTTTAAATCAAGAACCACTACCACCTCACCACCCTGTCAATGGTCTCCTGCTTAAAATCTGGTCACTTTCTCTTGCTCATAGGCTGCCTCCTGAAACGGTGGAAGACCAGTTCTTTTTTTTGTTTGTTTGTTTTTTGGGCATCATGGCTCTCTGGTGGTGGGAGTAGGAGGCCCAGCCCCACTGCTGGAATTGAACCTCCGTCCCAGTGGGCCGCAGTCCCGCGCACAACCACGACGCCACCGGGGCTCAGCCCGGAAGACCAGTTCTTTTGGGTTCAGTGACTGGGCGTATTTTTTTTTAATCTTTTTTGGGGAAGTTGCAACTTCTTTCCTTTTTTTTCTTGGAGGGGGCTTGTCGTGGTTCCTTTCTGGTGCAACCAAGGTCAAGCTTTCCCCTTTCACTTATATTTTTGACGGCACACCTCCCGAGAAACAGGTGACAGGCGGATTTTAAGAGTTAGCATTTGGGCTGAGCCCCGATGGCGTAGCGGTTGTGCACGGGACTGCGTCCTACAGGGTTGGAGGTTCAAATCCAGCAGCAGCTCTCCAGGAGCAAGGCTGGGCCTCCTACTCCCACCAGAAGGCAGTGATGCCCCCCACCCCCACCCCCCAAAAAAAAGAGAAGCTCGCATTCTTCTTTCTTTCTTTCTTCTCAAGTCTCTGTCCAGGGAGAACATAAGGGCCCGGCCCGGATCCGCAGCACCAGGGCTAGTTACAGCGAGCCCCTGCAAGCGTGGGCATCCTGAGGCCGGAACACCCGGCGCCCTGCGAGCCCGCCCCCTCGCCACGCCGGAAGCGGAAGTGACCCGGAGCTCGCTTGCGTTGCGCCCTCGCGTGCGCCCGCCTCTGCCGCTCCGACCGGGCGCACTTCCGGGAGTCCAGCCGGAGGGGCCGCTCCTCCCGCGACACGCCGCGCCCGCCAGCCTCTGGAGCCGGCGGCCTCCTCTCCCGCCGCCCGCCGCCCGCCGCCCGCCGCCCGCCCCCGGGGAAGGGCGTGCGGGACCCGCCGTGGCCCACGGGCTCCGAGCCGCGGCCCCTCGCGCGGGTTGCGACCCCCCGGCGACCCCCTGGTGCGCGACCCCGTGAAAGGCCGCCGGGCCCGGCGCCATCTTCACCGGCGACCCTCGGCGCGGGCCCATTGTGACCGCCACTGGCCGGTCCGTCCAAGCCTCCGAGGAGCGTCTGGCCGTGCCCTGCCAGGACGGAGCGGCCCGCCGGGTAGCTGCTCGGCGGACCTGGGCACTTCTCCGCGCCGTCTCAGGGTCCCATTCATGGGGCAAGAGCGGCAGGCCCGGACCCCCCGCTCTGCCTCCTGCCCCCGCCTGGGGTCCCAGCCAGGCCCGGGAGGAGGCGCCCCCAGAGGGCCGAGCCGCACCGGCCGCAGGAAGGGGCTGGCGGGCTTTGACTGGCGCCCTGGACCCCGACGCCGCGGCCCGCCGGCCGGGGGACCTTCCGTTAGAGGCCAGGTAATGGTGAGTACCGGAGAGGCCGGGCTCGTGCCCAGGCAAAGCGAGTGGGTTCGTGGACTATGGGGGGGGGGCGGGCACCCTGCCCTGGGTTTGCGCTGTGAGGCCCCGCGCCCCTGTGTCCGTCCGGGTAGAGGGGAGCCACCGATTCCTAGACACTCACTGTGTGCGAGGAAGCGCTTGATGTCGAAGGAGGTGCAGTGGACCAGCACCCCTGCCCAGGCCAGCCCAGGCCCCCAAGCCCGACGTCAGCCCCGGCGCCCGCATGCGGGCCCTGGAGTTCGTCTGCAGACTCACGCAGCACATGCAGCCACGGGCCTGCCGGTGGAAGCCTCTCAGCGCCGGCCTGGGTCTCCCCGTGGCCCCAGGTGCCTGGTCAGCAGGAATGAGGCAGAGAGTGCAGACGTGACCGCCGGGGAGCCCTTTTTATACCTGCCACACCCCCACGTGAGGTCCTCAAGCTGCCACCTGGTCCACAGGCTTAGCCTCCATCCCGAGAGCCTATTTAACAGGTCGGCATGAAATGATGTAACTATCACAGCCGCACTCACTGAGACCTACCGCTCTCTACATGCGGGGCTCTCGGGCCCTTCGCCTCTGGGGGGGGCCTTACGATTTAAGTCTCCAAGCAGATCCCACGGGGCCTAACCATCTCACGCTGGGCCTTGGGGCTGTGTGCTGAGTCTCCCAATTGCTTGTGTGGATCCCGGAAAGGAAACAGCTGGAGCAAGGAAGTGGGGCCCCGGGCCCCCAGCAGCAGCCCATCCCGTCCATCCCTGTAAACAGTGGTCCTGGATGTGCCTGTGGTTGTGTGAGGGCCTCGTCGCCGTCTTTCTGTCACTGAAGGAATGAATGAGACAGGAGAGTGCGCCCCCCGATCATTATGGAGGCCTCCCAAAACATCCTCTTTTTTTTTCCCCCCCAAGAGGAGGATTTCACGAAATACTTCTACACCAGGTTCACGAGATGAGTCGTTTGATGCATTTCAACCTCCTCAGCGTTTACATACACCTCCTTCCATTCGCGCTGGCTTTCATCCATTTTACGAGGCAGAGAGACACCCACATTCTTTTTCTTCCAAGCCTTCCAGTCTCAACAGCCTCTGGGATCCCCATCTCCACAGATCCATGTCAGTTTGACGGGAGGGTCAGCTGAGGATTAACTTGCAGCCCACCAGTTCCAGCCATGAAAGCAGGACTTCGATCCTCAATACAAACACAGTGGAGACGTTCTTAGAAAGTAAGGATCAAATGTCAAGACAGACCGTGCAGCGGAACTCGTCTCATCGAGTGGCCCTTATGATACTGGCAGCCAGAACCTCACGTTTCCAATATTGTAAATATAGTATCACAGTTCCACTTATTAGCTAACAAAATTAAGGGTTCTTTTTGTGCCAGAGAGACTGATCATACTAATAGATGAGTGGATTTATGTTCTCAGGGGTACCCTTTCCACTGTTAGCAAATTTTGGGGATCAGTTTGTTTTGCTTCTGCCGAGACTATATTTTAATGAACAGCAGGTAAGACTTCTCACCACAGAGGAAGGCCGTTTTAACAGCCAAAAGGGCGACTGTCACCGTTTTTAAGTGTTGAGAAGGATCTTGAAGATTTTTTTTTGGGGGGGGGGGGCATCACTGCTCTCCGGTGGTGGGAGTGGGAGGCCCAGCCCCACTGCTGGAATTGAACCTCCGTCCCAGTGGGCCGCAGTCCCGCGCACAACCACGACACCACCGAGGCCCAGCCCTGATCTTGAAGATTTCTGTAACACATTATGCCAGAATAGCTAATGTGCTAAACTCTTCTAGCCATTTCGGGACTATCTCCCCATGATAAAATTAGACGTACTGACGGAAAGCTTTAGCTCCTCTGTGTCAAGAGAGCGTTCTGAGCTAGATTTTGTACAAATGCACTTATTGTACTATTCCTAATTAAGCCTTAAGTGATTACATTTCAAGTAGCTTTTACCTTGGGATAGCAAGTGCTGGATGAGTATCCGTTGATTTCTATTATGTGTGAAAGTGCAACTAGTGTTTTTTCCCCCGATTGACCCCCTTCGAGGTCAAATGGCAATAGGAGCTTCAGCGTGTGCTTTGTGGAGGCTCCCTCATACTTTTCTCATACATCGCAGTGCTTGTAGCTTAGCAGCTCTATGGTAAACTGTCCTAATCATCTTCTCAGGGTTTTTTTTTTTATTTCCCATATCGTAGATTATCGTATTAGGCTTTTTAAAATACAGAAATGATATGTGCCTATTGTAAAACACTGTAAGAGAAGCATGAACCTTAAGAAAGAACAACAGCATAATCCCCGAAGCTCACCTCAGAGGTAACCGCTGTCAACATTGCTGGCTGTCCACTCTCGTTCTCGCCCTCACCAGTACAGATTGTAGAATGACTCTTCCCAGCGGAGCCTGGTGGCGCAGTGGTTGTGTGCAGGACAGCGGCCCACAGGGTTGGCTGTTCAAATCCAGCAGCAGCTCAGAGCTGGGCTTCCTACTCCCACCGGGGCAGTGATGGGAAAGAAAAATGAATTTTACTCCCCCCCAAACTTTGTATTGTAAATTGCCCCGGCCTGTGGGTACGTAATTCGCAAGTCCCCGAAGGGAGAGCAGGAATTTGGGAAACGAGACGTGAGAAATGGGGACAAGACAGTACTCTGATCAAGTCTCGTTTATTGGGGAGAAATACACCAATATTATAGGGCAAGCAAGCTTGCGCAATTAGCATAGGGTTATCTTCAAAGTTAACAAGTGAAGGTCAGCACACCTGCAAGTCACAGGATAAGCGCAAATGCCTCATTCACTACCTAGATCATCTTGTCAAGCTTCAAAGGCCAGGGCTGTTTTCACAACTACCCTTTAAAGGAAGCCAGCTGTCCTCAACTCAAGGTGTATACAAAAGTTATAAAAGTAACAGACCACAAATCTCAGGCCGCAAACCGTAACAGAGTTCGGGCTATGTGACTGTAGCCAGGTCAAGCATGTCCGGGCTGGATGGCCCCGGACGGTAAATTAGGTGGGCATGTACAGATCAGTGATGTGTTTGCATTCAGCAACTTAAAGAACTTCCGAAGTCTCACACAGAGTTTTCCTGTATCTTCCTACTATTCTCTTTTACATTTCTTTCCCTATCTCGCCTTGTAGGGGATTATCTTCCCCTTCACCCAAATGAACGCCTGTCTGCTCTGTAGGCTGTTGCGTCTCCTTCCCGGCCTCCTCACCCTTGGTAGCCATCTGGTCTGGTTTGTAAGGTAGGAATGCTTCTGCTCGCCCTCCCCGCCCCCTTTAAAAAAACAGCAGTAGTCTCATGCCACATTGGCCCTTTTACATCTGACTGACTTCACCTGGCATGACATCCTCCAAACCCATTCATGCCAAGAGTCACAGTGTGATTGTTACTGTTTCACGACGGGGACTGTTCCATTTTGTGCATCAGCTTTTCAGCGACCACTTCCTGGGTGAAGTAGAGGGGCAGGGAAAGAGAGGAAGTCCCTCCGCCAGATGGGCGGGCCCGGGGGATCCCTGCACGGGCGCAACCTAGGGACAGCTGTGAGGAGGCGGAGGACGGGGCAGCCTCTTTCTGTGATGCCCGGGCCACTGAGGGTTGGGGCCAACGTGATGGGACCTAACACCACCAGCAACAACACCGGGTCTTCCCTGGTGTGCAGGTACCCAAGCTTCTTCATGCGCCCTTTGCCTGAGGAGTGTTGATGCGCTGACACGTTCTTGTCGTCGCACTTAGGGGTGCAGCAGGCCTGGGTGTGCACGCGTCTGCCCCTGTGCCCTTCCTCCTGTCTCGGGGGACGTGCCTGGAAGGGCTATCACTGGGTCGTAACGTCGCGTCTGGTCCTCTCTGTTGGAGGAGGAGGGAGGCCAGAGCGGGACTGCCCTGTGGTTTCCCTGGGGCCGTTAGGTTCCGCAGAGTGGTTCTGGCCCATACCAACCCCGACCTGATAAGCACAAGGACATGAGACCCAGCCCCACCCCCACGGCAGTGGGGCTTTGGCCTTGCTGTCGCCCACGTCTCTCATCCAGGGAGACGCTCCTCGCCTTCGCTGGCCCCCAGCTTCGCTGAGTGCGATGTCCCTCCCCAGGCACATCTCGCTGGACAAACCCACGAGGTGGCGTCTCGCCGCCCTCCTTCCAAGGCGCGTGCTGCTTTTACCACGTCTAAGACAGGCGTGTCTGTTCTTTGGGCGATGCAGCGCCACCCCCCAATGCGTCAGGCCTTCACTGGTCGTCCCTAGTCACCGTCCAACTTTCACGCGCACATGAGGGGAGTGGAAACAGCCTGGTGCCGGTCAGGCACACCTCAGTCCTCAAAGTAGCCCGGCTGCTTTTCAGCAGATGGACCCCGTGCAGGCCACTGTCGGACCTCACGGGCGAGACAAAGTCCTCGACCACGTCAGCCTTGACTCCATCAATCCTGACGGTACCGATGAGTCCAGCTGAGGATTTTGGTTTTCTTGACATTGAGGCGTATTCCCTATCGAAGGCTGCAATCCTTGAACGCCATCAGCCATCCCCGAGTCCCCCTCACCTTCAGCGGGCAGCGTTGTGCCTTCTGCATGCCGCAGGTCGTTAAGCAGCCGTCCCTCGTCCCGATGCTGCGTTCCTCTCCTCCGGCTTCTCCGAGGACTCGCTCGGCACACAGTGAACCAGCCCCGGCGCACACCTCTCCTGAGTTTTAACCAGCCAGTATCCCTCCATGTTTTGTTCACACGGCTGCCTCGACAGCTCAGTGGCCTGCTCTGGAATCCCCGTTTTTCTCAAGGCTGCCCATGGTGTGTTAGCTCAGTCAGGTCCACCCGACAGCAGCAGCAGGGCCGCCGTGAATTGTCCACGCCCCAGGCCGGCCCGAACGTGCGGTAGCTCCCCGCTGATCCACCGCTGGCAACTTCTGCTGGATGATCTTCCGGAAAATTTTACTTGCATATGATACAGTTTTTCCTTTTTTTGGTGAAGGTGCCGGGGAACGAAACTTGCATACGATATTGTTCTGTAATTCCGGCATTCTGTTGGGGCCGTCTTCCTGTGGGAGGGGCACAAGTGCCGACCTCTTCCCGTCGTGGGCCACGTGGCTGTCTTCCAGACTTCTGACATCGGCGAGCCGCGCTTGGAGTGCTTCCTCAGCTCTGGAAACACGTCGCCCATGCCCGAGCCTGGTGTTGGCCGGGCCGTCAGTGCCGCGTGAGCGTCTTCCTTCAGCATCACTGCTGCTTGCCCTCGTGCTGCTTGGTGAAATGGTAGAATACCAACTAATTCTTCTCTTTTCCTCCTGTTCTACAGCGACTCTGTGTATCCCTTCCATTTTCTTTTGATAACCTCCTGCATCATTCAGGGTCTCGCCCATAGAATCATTCAGTATTGCGAGTCGAGGGTCCTTTGCGTTTACGTGATGCTGAGCGTGCTCGCCCTTTTTTTGGTTTCTCACTCGAGGGCCGTGCACTCGATTGTAGTGTTGGACTTTGTCTTCTCAAACTGCCTTTGCGATTTTTCTCTTCATTTCTCTAACTTCATCATTTCTTCCGTTTCTCTTAGCTCGTCCACGATGGAGAACACGTTTCAGTCTCTTCTAAATCCACATTGTTTGTTTCTTTCCTGTCTTTGTAATGACCGTTTGCTGTCTTCATGAAGGAGGTGCTCGATGGCCTCCCACAGCCCAGCAGGTCTTCTCTCAGCAGCAAAGCTGTCCTGGACATTCAGGGGGGGCGACAGGCTCACGGCAGCATTTGGCTCTGATGGACTTGTTTGAATTTTCAAAAGCTTCAACCCGAATTTGCATGCGAGCAGTTGCTGGTCTGTTCCCCAGTCAGGCCCTGGCCGCGCCTCAGCTGCTTCGCCCTCGTCTCTTCAGTTTGATTTCTGAGTACTCCACCTGGAAGGCCCACGTGTCTGTTCATTGTTGGTGTTGTTGAAAAGAACACTTTGCTATCGAGAAGTCGTTGGGCTTGCAAAATTTTTGTCATGTAATTTCCAGCTTCATTTCTATTGCCATATTTTTCAGCTACTGCCCCTTCCTCTGTGTTTCCAACATTTGTATTCTAATTGTGAGTGTAATCAATGCATCTTGATGGCAAGTTTGACCGACCAATTTCAGATGGAAGATATTAGTAAATCTTCAATTTCTCCACCATTAGGTGTATTGGTGAGTACGTAAGTGTAAGTAACCACTTGTATTGTTTGGATTTCTGTGAATCCAGAGAGCTATTATCCCATCACAGACAGCCTTGTATTTCAAGATAGATCTTGAAATGGCCTTTTTGTGACAGTGAAAGCAACGCCATTCCTCTTGATGGTTTTATTCCCAGAGTAGTGAACCCTATCGTTTTCTGATTTAGAATGCGCAAGACCATTGCAGCAGACGCTGCCTAGAATCCGCATCTTTATGTGGTCCCTTTCATCTTTGATGGCTTTCCATTTTCCTAGATTCATATTTTATAGATTGGAAGTTTTATTAGTGGATTTTAGCTGTGGCTTCTTCTTTTCAGTCTCGCCCCGTCGGCAAATGCAGATGTGGGAGACTGCTCACTCCCACAGGCGGGACCCCGTTCCCGTCACCTTCCCGCCACTGGCCGGCCTCCACCTCGCGGTGACCCTCGAGGGCAGGCGAGGCTGCTGTGGGGCGTCTGGGACTTTAGATCTGTACCGGCCTGGACGGCGCCATGTTTCCCACGTGGAGCAGCTTTGGGCAGCTGAATGCCGGCCGTGCAGTTAGCGAGTCATTGCATAGCCCACTCTGCTGCCAGGCTGCCCGGCTGGACTGACCGGGAGTGCACTGGCATCGGCCGCTCTGAGTGCGACAGCCCAGCCTTACGATCCCCGTGCCAGGGATGGCCAGGCCGAGCAAGCTGTGCCACCCTCATTGTCCAAAGCCCCCGTGAGGCTCGCCCTCCACGTACGGTGCTGTGGCAGGATACTCAGTATCCACACGCCTGTAAGGAAGGCCAGGGAGGGCAGCTACAACACCCCTTCCCAATCCAACTGCTAAGACACCGAGGAAGAAATGGAAGAATTCTGCCAGCGTTTTTAGTCTGTTCTGGATCGGACATCCAGTGAGGCGATGGCGCCAGCTGTTGGCTGTCAGAATAAAAAGCCTAAGAAAGGAAGGGACGCCTTCAGAAAGGAAGCTGGCCATGGCGTGCCAGCATGGTGTAAGACTTTTCTTTCCAGCAATACAAATGGGGCTTGCTGGGGGAAATAGACAGGAATCAAATAGGCCATATCAGCAGGAAAAGATCATGGAGCAGTTCCCTCGTAGCAGCCAGAATGAGGTCGGGGGTCCATTAGAACACATCGTTGAGGCCAAACAAAATGAAAACAAGTCCATGAGTTCAAAACAGAACAGTCCCATCCCCCTCCCTAGAAACGCGTGTGTCCCACCTTAACAGATCTGACACACCGCCACAAAGCACAGAATGCCAGGTGAGGTGTGGGGTGACATCAGTCACGTCATCTACAAAGTAAACAGCAGCTCATTAAAAATGTAAGAGAGAGGGCGGAACCCCGGGGGCGTAGTGGTTGTGTGCGGGACTGCGGCCCACTGGGATGGAGGTTCAATTCCAGCTCCACAGGAGCAAAGGCTGGGCCTCCTACTCCCACCACCTGAGGGCAGTGATGCCCCCCCCCAAAAAAAAAAATAGGAGGAAAAGTCAAAGTGGGTGTTGGAAGAGACTCTCTCACTTGATTTTGAATGTAGACCATCTAAAGCAAATGGGAGAAGTGAAGGAGTGGGGTAGGAGAAGTCAAAGGTCAGCTGGAGAAGACAGGGTAGAGTATTGCAGTGGGACATACAGAGGCCTAGAA
>PVJH01047861.1:0-11082 GCA_004026705.1 Nesogale talazaci | reverse complement strand
TCTCCAGGGGTGGGAGTAGGAGGCCCAGCCCCACTGCTGGAATTGAACCTCCGTCCCAGTGGGCCGCAGCCCCGCGCACAACCACTACGCCACCGGGGTTCAGCCCATTTCCTTTTTTTTTTTTTGTGGGCATCACTGCCCTCTGGTGGGAATGGGAGGCCCAGCCTTGCTCCTGGAGACCTGGTGCTGGAGTTGAACCGCCAAGCTAGTGGGCCGCAGTCCCTCACTCAACCGCTATGCCACTGGGGCTCAGCCCAAGCTCCTCTTTTCCCTTCCTTTTTTTTTTTTTAGTATAAATCATTTTATTGAGGGCCGCATTCTGTTCAAATGATGACAGGAAACCAAGGGAGGCTTCTCAGTAGGAAGAGGCCAGATGTAATGGGAGAAGTGATTGTCTGAGCAAGTCGACATTTCTGTTCCTACCTTAAGTACATTTGTCCCATGTTTCAGGTCTTTAGAAGTTCCCAGGTACAAGACCTTTGAACTATGTGTTCCCGGCTCGGCAAACCCTCTCACCAGGAAGTCCTGTCTTGTGACCCAAGTTTCTGGGCCTCCCTTCCCAGCCAGACTCTTCTGGAGCTAGGAGAGCTGGAGCATTGCAAAGAATACTGGATTTTGAACCTTGGATTCTGACCCTGCCCTGCTCTGACTCAACCCATCATGACCTTGAGTGAGCCAGGCCACCCTGAGGAGCCTCAGTTACCCCTCTGTAAAACGAGGCGCGTCTGGTATTGCTCGACCCTAGAGTAGGTGGTTCAGGGCAGGTGATACCACTCACCTGTATCAGAGACCCAGGAGAGTTGTAGGGCTGTGTGATGGTACAGCTCTTGATGTGGCCAGGCTGAGGTCCCTGATTGGATGATGAGAACCAGAAGTGTTCGGGGCATTGAATTGAAGGCTTTCTGCAAACCCTCCCAATAGCAGGCAGGCTTGCTGCTTCCAGAGTTCCTTGGGATGGCCAACCTGGAGTTGTGTGGCTGGAAAATCCCTTTGAGGAAGAGGTGAAGGAGCTGAGGTCAGGGGCACAGCAGCCTTGGGTGTTAGAAAGGGCACAAAGGTCCCGCTGCCAGAGGGAGGCTCAGACCCTTCTGCTTATCTATCCCGGTCCTCTGTTTCCTCATCTGTGAAATGGGAAAGCACATGGCCCAAGGTGCTTCGGCGGTCAAAGTAACTCCTAGAGGTGGAATGAGCTGTGCATCGAACTAACTGCCAGGTCAGCAGTTCAAATTCACCCTTCACTTGGTGGGGTGGGGGTTGGGGAGTGGAGGGGGGAGGTGAGGCTGTCTGCTTTTGTAAAACTTTCCAGTCTCAGGAACCCACAGGGGCCTTTCTACACTGTCCTGTAGGGTTGCTATGCTTCCGAATAGGCCCAATGGCAGTGAGTGTGGAGCTTTGGCCAGTGAAATCAGGACCCAAGGATTGCTTATCACTTAGAATTTGTTATGTGACATCTGCGAAGGACCTCTCTGAGACTTGGTTAGGCCTTTGGGGGATGAATAATCGCTGTGGTTTTGGGGGGGAGGGGATAACTAACACGGAAAATGGAAGTGAAGTAAATTACTGGAGAGTCCCTAAAAGAGTCTTCACACTCCAAGTCTAGCAGACCCAGGCTCTGTCTTCACCCAGAACCTTCCTGGTCTGTTCATGTCACACAAGATCTTGCCCAGATCGCCAACCACTTGGGCCACTCAGCATCTCTTCCGTCAGGGCGGCTGCACCGCCGCCAGGATCATCTTCCACGTCTCTTACCTCTTTTCTGCACGTCGTGATCGCCATGCTTTCTGGCTCTCCCCAGGTTTCTAGAAAGCGGGAACTCATGCCCCTGCCTAAGGGGCTTGGGGATGGGATCCCCAGGGGTTAGTGTTGTCAGGACACCAGAAATAATCTGCTCAGCCCATTTGGTCAGGCCTGCCCTTGATCGGACCCACAGTGACAGCGAGATGTCTCCTGAGTTGAAGACATGTGCCCCTTCGAGAGCTACCAGAATGCGAGCAGACGTGCGTGATGAGATTAAAAAATAGTGTGGAAACTCTTGGGGTGCATGGGAGCATGAGCTAAGTCAGTGATAGGCCTGATTACAGGCCCCAAAGCGCCTGTCTCAGCAGCTGCCACTCCCTGGCCCTGCTCACCTCCTCGCTGGCCCCCCCTCGGCCCCAGGCATCACCCTTGCAGGGCCAGCTCAAGTTTATGGCGACAATCGCTGCCCCTGCCAGACATGATCTCAAAGCCATAAAGGCTTTTACAGTTTCACTCTCCCCTGCTACCCCCACCCCAGATAAGCCAGGGGAGCGCTACCCAAGGCCAGGGGGCGGGCCTGGGCGTTGTCCACGTTGGGACATGGAACATATTTTATGATCCCAACTTCTCTAAAAAGACCACGTTCTCATATCCTCAGCTTGAACCTTTTGCTGGCAAAAGGACAGCTGCACCTGCAGGGTGGGGGTGGGCAGCCGGTCACACCAGCTCTCTGTGTTTCCTAGGCCGACGAGCAACAGTGTGGAGAGCTACCTGGGCCTGCTCATTCTGCCACTAGTGGACCCTGGGCAGACAAGTCTCCTCTCCCGCTTCTGTGAACCCAGGGCCGTGCACGAACTCCGCCTCACCAGCTCACCGAGGGCACCAGTACGACGGCAGGTGCCCCAGTGCACGTAGCTTGGCTCAGAGCTCCTTTCCTTGCCACTGGCACCAGAGAGCCCCCTTTGGGGCCCTTTCACCCTGAGTGGTTGCGGGGCCCACAGTGAAGTTCTCACCTTCACCTACCTGTTACAAAATCCAAGGTATAATTTCCATGCACTAAAATTCACCCTTGTCCGTGTGTCGTTCAGCAAGCGCTGACAAACATGCACTGTCTGGTAACATCAGCACAACACTCCTGACACAGAATGCTCCCCTACCAGCTTCCCCTTTGTAGTCAAGGCCCACCCGCCCCTGGCTGTCCTCGGTGTCGTTTGTCCCAATAACTTGACCTTTTCCAGAATGTCCTTAGGAGGCGACCAGGTAACCTGGCCGTCTTTGGGGTCTGCCTTTTCTCAAACCTGCATTACAGCTTGTTCAGGATCCCAGGGGGCTGGGGCACAGCCTTTGCCCGTCAACATCTGTCAAGGGATGAACGCCCATGGGCCAGGCAACTTCTGCGCATGGCCTGTGATGACCGCGTTCTCAGCACCGTCAGACCCCTAGCATTCAAATCTGAGCTGTGGCACCAACTGTCCTGATTCCAAGCCTCCAAACAGCCATGTCAGTCTCAGAGGGTCTTTGGCGGAAATCATGTTCACAATGCTTGCCAACACGGAGGAAACACTCAGTAGACTGCTGTCCTTGACATCCTGCTTTGGTTCTTAGGGCCGCCTCATCAGGCATCTACACGGGACCCTGGGATTCCAGTCTCTTAGGTGGTGTCTTGTAATGTACCATTAACACACCAACTTGAGGAACCAGACCAAAGGTGCCATGGGTAATACAAAAGAGGAAGTAGGGCGATTGTCTTCTGGAACTTTCTTTGGCTGGTCAAGGAGCCTGTCCCCCACCATCCCTTTCACTTCTAATCTGGCAAGAATCTGTTTGGGATGAAGGAATGAGACATCTTTAGAGACCACCTTTGTCGGGGAACCCAGGAGGGGGAAATGGTCCATAGAATTCCCAATTCCTCATCAGGACGCATGAGCTGGCAGAAGCGTGGTCTCGAGCCTGGTCATCTGCTCCCTAACAGCGAGGCTACCTGAGACAGTTTCCCTCACCTCGAGGAACCTGTCTTGGGCTTTGAACCGGACTCCCTGAGATGTGTCGTGTGTCTTCCAAGGTGACAGTGGTTTTTTTTTTTTTTTGGGGGGGGGCATCACTGCCCTCAGGTGATGGGAGTAGGAGGCCCAGGCTTTGCTCTGTGGAGCTGGAATCGAACCTCCATCCCAGTGGGCCGCAGTCCCGAGCACAACCACTATGCCACCAGGGCTGGTGACAGTGTTTTGCAACTGAAATGGAAAGCAGGATGTGGCTGGGCCCGCCCACGTTGCGATCGGAGATCTACTGGGGCAAAGGGCCGGTGAGGTGGAAGATGCAAGGTGAGGGGAATTTATGGGCGCCCAAGTTTATGATCTGGATACAGATTGATTAAGCACCCTCTAGGATAAGTGTCCCTTCTTTGGGCCCCTACCCCCATGTTCATGCTGGCATCGCCTGGACAGGGCTTCCATGGTGACATTAGAGAAGATGTTTCCTGGTCAAGTTGAGACAGCAAGTGTGTGTGTGTGTGTGTGTGTGTGTGTGTGTGTGTGTGTGTGTGTGTGTTCAGGTGCTCATTAAGGTGAAAGACTCCCACCTGAGACTGAGGGTGACAGAGGGGAGAATTCATCTTCCCTGAGCCCTGGGGGGAGGTGCTGGGAACTGTGGTGCCACTCTGTGTGTCTCAGGAACTCGGCACCTATGCAATGCCATGCGGTTTCATCCTGGAAACACCCATGGAGGGAGGGTCATTCCCCTTGACACATGGGGCTTGGAGAGGTGGCGTGACCTGCCCAAGGCTCCAAGACCAGGCTCGTGTTCCCTCCTTTGGGGAGCGGTTCAGGGGCCCTCCCGCTCACCCTAACCTCTGAGGCTCTCTGTGTCGTGTCTGGCACACAGGAGGCA
Organism: Nesogale talazaci; assembly: GCA_004026705.1. Classification (NCBI taxonomy): domain Eukaryota; kingdom Metazoa; phylum Chordata; class Mammalia; order Afrosoricida; family Tenrecidae; genus Nesogale; species Nesogale talazaci. The sequence continues at coordinate 6,459 of PVJH01047861.1, read as the reverse complement.
TTGTATCCCCCACTCAGTGCCCCATAATGCAGTTGGCAGGAGGTCCCTCTGCACCCTCCACCGATGCTCCTGTGTGTTGGCGAATGCTGATGGAAGAAGTCTTGATTTGCAGTGGGGACCATTGCTGGGGGCGCAAATGCTCCCCCATTGCTCTCCACGTGGCACCCCAGAGCACAGAGTTGGGAAGAAAACAACCAACTTGCTCACGGGAACCACCTCGGGCTGCCACCAAATGACAGAAGCATGTGATCTCTGCTGATTAAGGCACTGCCCCATCTGTACAGCTCAGCTGGAGGAAGGGCCAAGACGACCACAGACAGGGCCGGGAATGCTTCTTCTTCTGTTTTCAAATGACCCTTGCTTTTACGAAACTTGCCCCCTTGCTAACTTGTCTGCCATTACAGGCCACGAAGCATGGCTGACCCAAGGGGACCCAGGACCGGCTCCCTCTTAGACTCTGATGGGTGTCCTCCTCCGTAAAGGATGGGCCAACAATGGGGCCTCTGCTGGGAAAGCCCCTGGGGGTGGGAGGGAGAGTGTCTTGTGCTCAGTGCTGAGAGTCTCATTGCTGCTTCCCTCCTTATGGCCCACGCGCCCCCACCTCCCCCGCCCCCACCACACAACAGATGCGGACCCAGGAGCTAGAAAACACACGCGCCATTTATTTTGTTTTATGTGCCCTTTTTTTTTGTCTGTTGTCGTTAAAAGATATGAGTAAGAAATGGGTGTTCGGGTTTGGTTTGTGTTTCTTTGCCCCACGGAGATGGCGGTGACGGGGCTGCGGGGACCAGCATGAAACCCGACGACCGTCAGGGTCCAGGGAGATGCTGGCAGGTCTGAGGAACCTTCCAGCTCAGGGGGGTCACCAGCTCGTCCAGCTGGGATAGGGTTGCATAACAGTTTGGCAAGAGCAATCGGCTGGGTCACCCCAATAAATCCAGCCGGGTCCCTTTCGGATTCGGCACCCTCCCCTCCCCCTGCACTCTGGGGGAGTGGGCTGGACTCTCTTGGGCCTGAGAGCTGCCGCAGAGGGGGTTGCCTCGGCAAAAGCATCATAGGAGCCAGAAAGAGGAGGTCAGGGGGCACGGGGGGACTGATTCCCGGACTCAGAGGTCCCTAGCGTTAAAGGGCACCACTCCCCCCCCCCCCCCCACATCCAGGGACAATCCTCATCTCACTTCTGTTTCTTCACCCGAGGCCCAACACCTCGGGGCAGAGGAGCAGAGAGTGGGGGTGACAATGGTGGTGGCGGCTGTAATGGGTCCAGCTCTCTCCTCCGCCTTGCCCCAGGCCTGTTGAGCCCCTCTGGTCAGAGGCTTTCTGGAGGATTGGAGGGAGGGCAGGCAGGGGGACATTGGTGAGAGCCTGAACAGAGCCCAGTCTCTCCCTGGAGCTCAGGCCTGTCCTGTCTTAGAGCCCTGGGAGATGGGGACATGACTGTTGGGCAGTCTGCCTGCTTCACTTATCTCTCAGTAAAAGAATAATGAGTCATGGTGGAATCCCCGGGCTGTGGAGGTATGGTTCCATCCCCGCAGGGCAGCTCTGGGCAGGATGGGTAGCCAGTCTAACAAGCCACTGTTGACCCCGGCATCGCCCAAGTCACAGGATACATCTCTTTAGCGTCATTGGCTAATGGTATCTTCTAGAATGTTCCCAAAGTTGCCAAGAGTGTTGGCTGCTCTTTCTGGGGACCTGGTGGTGCCCCCCAAGGCAGATTTCCTACCCTGCTTGAGCTCCCCATCTACACTGTGCAGCCCCTCTGGTGTCTTCCCCATTCCACTCCTGGGCTGCTGTATCAGACTGGCTCCCTGATGTCCCTCTCCCAGACTCGGGGAGAGAGGAGAGAAAGGTAGTCCAGGAATCATGAATTCTCCTTAACATTTATCTGCAAAGACGCTGGGACCTAAATAGTTTGGGGCCGGGGGCAGCCTCGGACCAATGCAAGTCCTAGAAGGGGGCAGGTCTCCGAAGATGGGGAGGGTTTTTGCTTTTGCGGCTGCTGAGGAGACCCAAAGTTCCTCAACTTGATCCCGGGAAGGAAAGAGAAGCCCTTCCGGTGAGGTTGTTCCGCCATGGATGAGGCTTCCCATTCGGATCCAGACAGATGACCTAAGTTCAAGTCCCACCCCTGCCTCTTGAGAGCAGAGCAAATTCCAGAGAAACCAGGCAACCTCGGATCACGCAAGGTCACCTCTGACAGCGTTGCTGGGCAATGGGGAGGCTATGCGAGGTCTGTGGGTGCCCCGGACCCCATGAAGACAGTGCCTGGCCCTCAGGGATAATCCCTCTGTAGCGCCAACCTGAGCCGGGCCACCATCCCTCCCTCTCCCGGCTTCACCTAGGCCGTAGCTGGTGTCTCATCCTTCTCACCACAGCCCCATCTGACCCTCTAACCTCAACCTCGCTGCTGCTGCTGCTGCTGCTGCTGCTGCTGCTCAGTGCTACAAGTTGGCTGCAGCATCTAGGGACCTTCAGTATGACCAAACAAAAGGTTCCCCGGTCCAGGACCAACCTCACCATCATTGGCATGCTTACACCCACGGTTAACTTCTGAGACCTCAGTCTGTCACCCCAGAGCCCCGCGCTCTCCACAGAGCCTCCACTGCTCCAGACAGCCTGGTCTCTCTACTTCCTCCCACCCCAGTCTTCTGGCCCCCAGCCCTTGCCGGGCAGCCTCCCCTCATGTGGAATGAATGCCCTGTCTCAGCAGGGCCACTGGCTCTAGTTCCATCTCCCCTGCAAGCCTCGGCCTCAGTCTCTCCCAGGCAGCTTCCTCGGACTCTCCAGCCCTCTCGGGTAGTTACCACGGCAGCTGTCGGCCTGGGAAGGTTCTCTGGCCGAAGCCCACCCCCGCGACTCCAAACACCCGCCCCAAGTTCTTCAGGGAGGAAGGCCAGGTGGGGTGGCAGGAAGGGGCTGTCTGGGCTCAGCTTGTGTTGGAAAATGGTCCTGGGGCTTCTTCCTCAGCCCCTGGAGAGGGGGCTTCAGGAAAAGCAGGATCCCTGCATGGTGCACACAGTCCATGCGCTCAGTTGCTAACCGGAGGTGGGAGGTTCAAGTCCACTCAGCGGTGCTTTTAAAGAAAGGCCTGGTGACCCCCTTTTGGACAGCCAGGCCCGGGAGGCCTGCAGGCATGGGTCGCCTCTGACCCATGTGAGGCGGCCCCCAGTCAACCAAGCAGGTGTCTGGAGTGGGCGGGGGGGGGGGGCCGGGAATCGCGTCTGAAGTCCGGTGGCAGAGTGGGGGGAAGTTGAGAGGGCACTGTCTCTGGACCCTGTGATCGGTACAAGGAGAGGCGGAGGGCAAAGGGAGCTACGCTTAAGGAGGTGTCCCATGTCGTCTCCAGACAGCTGTCCTTGGGGCAAAGAAGGTGGGAGGGTACAGATGAAGGTGAAGGCAGTGGCCTCAGGAGGAGAAAAGCTGTCCATGGCAGCAAAGAGCTCTCCAGTTGGCGTGTCCCCAGGTCTAAGCCCAGTCGCCCAGCGCAGGGGCCAGGGAAGGGCGGCACGGGGATGTTCTCCTTGGCTCTGGTCCTTCAGCCCTTGGTCCTTTCTCTTACTGTTCTGGGACCGACCCCGGCTGTGGCCCGTGATCACCAGGCGCTCTTCTGAGGGGGCTGGGGGGAGCCAGCAGAGCCCCCGACCCCCCCGCGACTTGCTAGATGACTTCCTGCTTGGTGATGGTTGGCTGGGGAATGGCCGAGGGGGGTTTGATGATCGTGGAGATGGCTCCCGGCAAGAGTTTGTAGGGCTCAGACCCTGAGCCACCAGGTGGCGAGGGCTGTGGAGTCTCAGGGGTGGCTAGAGGGACAAAGAGACAGGGGTGCTTAGGATCCCAGCCCTTTGGGGAAGAGTTCTCCCCACTCGCTGAGATTTGGAATGAAAGTCTGAAATTAGTTGACTCCTAAAACCTCCTACCATTCAAATTTTTCGAGTCTCACAAGATCAAGACTAAATGTCATGAGGTCTGAAAGACCGGGCCTAGAACAGGTGTGGGTAGCCAGAGCTTTCCTTTGTCCAGGCCTTACCAACTCTCCATGTCCCCCCACTATCCAAGGTGGAGACTTGGGCTATGTCTTTCCACCCAGGACTCAAGTTTGACTCTCTCCCAGGCAATGGGCATGTGGCAAGGGTACCTCTTCTTTGGAGAAGGAGCAATGATAGATGAAACCCCAAAGTCGGCTAACTGGCTCTGAATGTACCATTTCTTGACTGTTTCAAAGATTAGCAACAGAAACTATCCCCTAACAGAGAAACGTCGATCCAATTATCCTGCTCCACCTCATTGGACAACATTATCCCAGTAACCCCCTTATGCCATGGGCAGCCTTCTCAAAGAACAATATCAATGAAATGAAATCTTTCAGGAAGATGAGCCCACCCCAGAGATCCTCTTAATTTTGTGAAGAATTTGACCCAGCGGCCTCTTCGCTCTTCTGACATCTTACTCAAGAGATAGTCTAGCTCACGGGCTATCCTCATAGAGTGGACAAGTTGTCCAAGTCCTCCAATGGAGAGATAATCTTACCCAGTTGGGCAACCTTGCTTCAATGGACAATCTTACCTCCTGGCAAATATCTCCTAATGAAATTCTCACCCAAGGAAAATCTTCACTCAAAAGCAACCTCACCCAGGAGGTTGCTTCATCTGAGGGACAGCTGTATGCAGTCGCGGCTGTCAGTCACCTCAATGGATGGCCTTACTGAAGAGAGAGCCTTCACAGATGACCAACCTCCTCCCTCACGCCCTACCCTGTACCACCAAGCATGGGGAAGGGGGCGAGTTTCCATCAACTAGACCCAACCTTCTCCTGCTTCTCTTAGATACCCGTCCTCACCCCTGGCTGGGTAGTCTCCCAGATTGCCCACCTGCCTGCCCCCTGGGACGGGGCCACTCACACATCTGTCCATTGCTGAGATGAGCGGGCATGGTGTTGGCAACAATGACATTGGTGCCCATGTGTTCCTGCATCAAGTGAGGGTGCAGGGGATGGTGGGCATGAGGAGCATCACTGGAGGACCCTGTGGGTGAAGAGGAGCTTCAATTAGAAAGGAAGATCTTAGACGTGGACTCCAGGCCTTGAGACATCATCTTCCTCGGGAATGGCTGGCCAACCCGCCCATCCACCACTGACAGTACCTATGGTTGCTTCTTCTTGGGCTAGTCAACTGGGGTTTACCATTCCTATCCTTACAGAGGAACCAACAAACCCAGTGAGCAAAAGAGATTTGAAAGGAACAAGAGTTATAGAGGGAAGCTCTGCAGTTACTTAACTGTTATTATACACGGTAGTCTATTGCTTGCATGGTACCATGGTGGATCTAATCCCTGACTCTTTGTTGTTGTTTTTTTTGGGGGGGTGGGGGTGGGGGCATCACTGCTCTCCGGTGGTGGGAGTAGGAGGCCCAGCCCCACTGCTGGAATTGAACCTCCGTCCCAGTGGGCCGCAGTCCCGCGCACAACCACTACGCCACCGGGGCTCAGCCCCTAATCCCTGACTCTTAAAGCTCCTTGGCAGGCAAGGTCTCCGATCACTTTGTCCCAAGTAACCTTTCTGCCTCATTTGTCAAGCCCTGCTACAGCCTGATAGGCCTCTTCATGCCTCTATGAGCAACTTTCCTCTCCAGACTCTGTGCACTTGCTGAGGCTGTAGCCTTCCTTAGAGACCCTTCCCTGCCTTGCTCTCCCTCTCCTCCCCCCCCCCCCCTTCTCCAGTCTCCAATCCATTCACGGGTCCAAATCCAAGCTCGGTTACTTTCTCCATTAGGAAACCTCTTCCCAGTGTCTCCTTCTTCTGAATTCCCAGTCACTTATCTGTAACCTCATTTAGGGGACAAGTTACTTCCTCTATGGGCATGGTGTTTATGGGCAAATTTTCATTTTGCTTTGAGGCCTAGCAGCGTGTCTAGAATTCCCTAACTGTTTCCAAAACGAAACTGAGTCCAGGAGTAATAATTTCATAGAGGGTATGATTTGCTCACAAATATGACAAGGACAGTAATGAAAATTTAGGGCTAGCAGAGACCTGGAAGGCACACCTGGTTCAGCCATATGGCTATTGAGTGCCCATTATGCACCAGGCACTGTATTACAGCTTTAAAGCCATAACAAGACACCAAAAGGTTCATTTTCCTCTCCAAATTTACTTGGTCACGGAACGTAGACTCCTGGTACTCATTTCAATTGACACCTGATTTGTGACAATCTCATGCTCATGGAATTGAGGTGAGAGGTCGGTGAGTTATCCTATGGTGATGGTTCCCTGCTCGTGCCAATTTCGCCCCCTGAGAGGAAGCTTGGTTAATGGCTGGAGACAGTTTTGGTCCATCACCACTGGGGACTGGGAAGCAAGAGGATGTTACTAGCCTCCAGCAGGTAGAGGTCAAGGATGTTGCTCAACATCCTGTAGGATGCATAACCCTGTCCAACCCCAGATGTCAACCATCCAGGCCTGAGAAGC
>PVJH01047860.1:0-11087 GCA_004026705.1 Nesogale talazaci | reverse complement strand
TTGACATCGACTCTAGGGCAATCAACAACAGCAGCAATCTCTCAAAAAAGGTAAGTTTAGAGCTTCCATATAACCCGGCGATTCTAAGACTTTTTGATCACAAGAAAAAATGTCTTTTACACAAATATTCATAGCAGCCTTATTCATTAAAGCAAAAAAGCAAAGAAAGCTACCTACTTTTTAATTAACAGATGGGTGGTAAACAAAATTCAGTATGCTCGTACAATGTAGTACTAATCCCAAACTCAACCAAACCCATTGACAGTGAATTTATTTTGACTGATACTGACCCTGTAAAGGACAGACTATCCCTGTCCCACAGGCTTCCACGGCTGTCAATATTTATGGAAGTAGACGGATAAAGTTTTCACCTAAAGGCTTCCTGGTGGGTTTGAAACGCTGACATTAACCAAACCACCATCAAGACTCCTTTAATGGATTGATGGATACTCATTATGTATGTACTTGAAAAATATTTTGTTGTGTGAAATAAGCCAGAAACATAAGCTCACATATTATATAATTCCATATAGAGGAAATGTCTGAAAAAATATAGATTAATATTTCCAGAAATAGGGTTGGGAGAGATGGATAAAGAGTGGCAGCTTGCTGTTCGGGATAATGAAAATGATCTGGGATTAGATAGTGGTGACTGAACAAATTTTTGAATTGTGCATTTTAAAGGTTGAATTTTATGGCATGTAAATCACATTTTAAACATATATAACAATATATAATTATTTTCATTATACATCCTTAGACACTTAGAAAGTACATTCTTAAGATATACTTATGTCAAACTTAACAGCAAAAACATCTACAAAAATATTCTCATTGAATCAATTTACTGCAATCTTTTATTTACATGCCATAAAATTCATTTGGTGATGTGGTCTGGCTCCAATTGAGAAGAAATGGCACTAAACATTTATTAATAATTGGAATATATACTGTTAAGAACTATGAATCTAGAAAAATTAGAAGTCATTAAAAATGAAATGGAATGCATAAAGATAAAAATCCTAGAGATTTCTGAGCTTAAATGGACTTGTATTAGTCACATTTGACATTCATATGGTTTACTATATCAGAATTACAAATTGAAGAGGAATGACCTTTCATTTATTGTCAAAAAAAATTCAAGATCTCTTTTGTAGTACAATGTTTTCAATATGCCCTAACTCAAATGTATCAATCACAAAAGCCAAACATTAAGAAACTGAAGAATTCTACCAACCTCTGTAGTTTAAAATTGATCAAACATGCAATCAAGGTGCACTGAGACTTGCTGGTAATTTGAATGTGAAAGTTGGAAATGAAAAAGGCAGCTCAGTAGTTGGAAAAGATGGCCTCAATGGTAGATAAAATGTTGGAGATCACATAATGAAATCTTACATTATCTTTGATTTGTGCATTGTAAATAACTGTTTCAACAGCATAAACTTCAACTATATCCAGGGACCTTGCCAGATGTAATACACAGAAATAAAATTATTGATTACACTTTGGAGATGATTGAGAAATTCAATATTACCACCAAACAGGCCAGGCGCCAAGGAAGACTAGAATCTTCCATAAAATGAAATCTGACCTTGAGTATGTCCCACCTAAATTTAGAAAACATTTTAAGATTAATAAAGCAAAATTTCATTAAAAAAGACAGGAAAGGATCAAGAGGTTCTGAAAATTGCTCTTGAACACAGCGGTTGAAAGAGAATAAGAAAATATTAAGTAGAAGAGCTGAACAGAGTATTTCAAAGGCAGCTCAAGACAGCATATAGTGAAATGTGCCAAGACCTGGGGTTAGAAAACCAAAGTGAATAACGTTCTCAGTGTATCAAAAATGAAGAAAATAATGCATGTCTTAAATTGCATATTGAAGGATTCTATGGAAATCCTTGAATGATGCAGGAAGCATCAAAAGAAGATAGAAGAAATATGCAGTCACTGTACTGACAAGAATTGCTAGATGCTTAACCATTTCTAGTGGTAACCTATGATCAAGAACTAATGGCTGTGTGCATCAGAATAAACTATGAGCAATATTTCAAGGAATGGAATTACAGACTTCAATGTGCTTGTTAAGAACCAGTACATAGACCAAGAGATGGTCATTTGAATAGAACAAGAGAACCCTGAGTAGTTTAAAATCAGGAAAAGTATGAGTCAAGGCAGTATGATATTACCATAGGTATGCAGTTGATATGCTGAACAAATAATTGGAGAGACTGGACTCTATGAAGGTGACAGCAGGATTTGGAATAGACTCACTAACAGTTGACAGCATGCACGTGACACAGTCATGCTTGCTGGAGGTAAAGACAACTAAAGCACGTACTAATAAAGGTAAAAAAACTAATAAAGGTTAAAAAAAATGTATTCTTCAGTGTAGCTTACACCTCAATATAAAGAAGGATCCTCATAAATGGACCAGTGAGCAACAACATGATAAGCAGAGAAAATATTGAAGTTTTGAAAAATTTTATTTTTATTTGGGTCTACAGTAACTGCCCATGGGAGCATCAACCAAGAAATGTCATACCACTGGAGGTAAATCTGCTGTATATCTTTACAGTGTTAAAGATCAAAGATGCCACTTTGAGGACTATGGTGCTCTTGACCCGTGCCGGTGTGTGAATTGTGGTTTTGTTGAATTTTCTTAGAGGAAGCATTGCTACAATGTTTCTTGGAAGTGAGGTTGCGATTCATACACACACACACACACACACACACACAGACACACACCACTACTTGGTTAACTGAAGGAGCCCTGTTGGCACAGTTTGGCGGTAATCTGGGAGGTCAGCAATTCAAACTGAGCTTTTTGTAGGAGTAGGTAACCTCATTTGTTTCTTTCACAGCAGCTGGTGATTTTGAACTGCTGGCCTTGTGGGGCAGTATCAGAGGTAGTTCCCGATAGAGAAACTCTCTCACTTAATCTTCTAAATATGCTACATGTCAAGAGATGTACTCGCTTTCTTCACTGGACAGAGGATGAAGCTGAGGTACATGGAAAATAAAGAAATCTTCCCAGGGTCTCACAGCTTGAAGAGTCAATACCTGCCACACTAGCCAGGAAGCCAGGACTCGGCGACACAGTGGAAAGCATGTGCAGAACTCAGGTCTGACTCAGGGATCCATTCACTCTGAATGTAGGCAGCCTGTCAGTTTTCCAAGACCTAATATCATCGACACCGTGTCCAGGTAGGAGAGAGGTCGATCCTCCCCATTTCAGGAGCAGTTTGGCACATGAATTGCCTCTCTGGAGCTAACTGTGGACAGGCTGACTTCAGGACAGGGTTTGGTAGAGTTCTCGCTGTCCCTCCAACCTCACAAGACATAAGGAGACACTTTTTGTCTACATAGTCACCTCTGGCTGTGGGGATCGCTTCTCCAGGTCTCAGTAGTTTCATCTGAGAAAAGGGAGTGGTAATGAAAAGGAGAAGAAACTCAAACTGTATGCCTCCTAGGGGCCACTCTTCCTTGTCCTGTGGCCCAAGGACCCGCAAGCACTCACACACGCTGTTGCTAGTCTCCAGAGGGGGCGGGAGTTTGGGGCGGGGGCGGGGAGCGGGGCGGGATCCTCAGGGGCGGACCGAGGAAGGGCGCAGGGCTGCTGTGAGTCACAGAGCGGAGCTGTGCGGAGGAGATGCGGCTCCTGGCCTGGGCGGCAGCCGTCCTGCTGGCAGGGCCCCTGGCACTGGGTAAGCAGGGGCGGTAAAGGGCGGGGGTCGCAAGGAGCTGGGACCGCGTCAGGCCGAGCGAGTCTCGGGTCTCCTGCCCCTCCCCCGGCCCCGGCGGGGGCTCCAGGACAAGTCGCGCCTGGGGCCTGGGGTGGGGGCCCTTGAAAGTGGGGCATCGCGGATCTGGAGGGGGCTGGGCTGCGCGGATCGAGCCCTGTAGCGCTGTGCTCTCAGGCCGCCTCCTCGTCTACTGCCAGCTCCGATCCATCCGCGCTGTCACCCGCCGCGGGCCCGTCTGGGTCGGAGCCATGCAACGCTGGCAGATCAGACCCACTTTCTGCCGATGCTGGCGCACAGATTCCGGCGATGGGGCCGCTTCTGGCTCACCCAAGTGCTCTGGCGTTCGTGCCCAAACGCTCCAAGGCCCGGGTTTTCCTCCCCTGTGCGCAGGCCTCAGCTGGGATGATTTCGCGAGGGTTGCAGGACCCTCAGTTGTTTTTGGTTTCACCACAGTCAGGACCCTCACTTCTTGGCTGGTTGGCTGTGCTCTGATTGGAAAGTACTTACTTCGAAGACGGAGTCTGAGTGGCTGGATCCGCCCTCATGAAGTTGGGGATTTGTCCTTGGGTGCTTTAGGATGAAGAAACTTGAGAAGAGGGTGTCAGAAATGGAACGAAGGGGGCCTTGACAAGAGACCCGCCCCCACCCCCCCTCACTTCTGCGTGTTCCAGGTGTAGCATCTGTGCCCACGTTGACATCCTCTGGCGACTTACTGCTCTCAGAAGTTGTTGAAGAACTCTCCTTATTCGCCAGTTGTCTAAGTCAGGGATACAGGATCACGCTGGTTGGATGATTGTGAGGATTAAAAAGCAATTCTGAGCCCTCGCATTCGAGCGCTGGCGGTGTACTGGCTATAAGTTGGGGTGCTAACTACAAGGTCAGGAATTGAAGCCACCAGCTGCTCTCTGGGGAAAAGTCAGGGCTTTCTACTTCTGTAACTACTGGCAGAAACTTCTGGGGGGCTCTAAGAGTCAACGTTGACTTGATGGTGGTGAGAAGGGTTCACCTTGAAGGAGAAAGATGAGACCTTCTACTTCCATAAAGAGTTACAGTCTCAGAAACTCACATGGACAGTTTTACCCTCTTCTAGAAGCTCACTCTGAGTTGGCATTGGGTTTGTGGAAGTGAAAAGGGCTCACTTTGTTGTAGAAAGATGAGGCTTTCTACTCCCATAAAGATTTACAGCCTTGATGGAAACCCACAGGGGACATTTCCAGTCTGCTCTGTTGGGTCACAATCTACGCATGACAGCGAGTTTGTGAGTTTGAAGGGCTCATCTTAGTGCCCTAGGCGCCTGCTGGTGGTTCAATCATGTGGGACATCTGGTCTTACTGAATCAGCACAACAATTCAAGGTATTAGTTACAAGAGCAACTACTTAAAAAAAAAAAAACAACAACAGTCTTACTTGGATATAATCCAGACATTATACAATTCAATAGTTCAGTCATATCAAGAAGTGTGCTACACTTCCTCAATCACTACCATAATCAGTTTAAAAACATTTCCTCCTTGTAATCCCTGCTATCAGCTCCCATTACCCACCAGCCACCTCTGCTACACCCCTGAGGAACCCTTAATTTATAGATTCACCCAGCATGGGTTTTCCGTAGGGACAAACATGGAAAAATGCATAACGAAAAGTGAAGAACAACAATAACAAAATAAAACAGAAATAAGCCAGCTTGAATGGAAAGAAAATATGAAAAATCAGAGCAAACGCAAAATGTGTGAAATTTTTCATTTTAATCTATTCTAATTTTCTCTACAATGCTCTATCTGATAACTATACTATTTTTGTACCTTGATTATATAAGGTCAGAGGGAAATCACCGGAGGCTCATTCATTCCATGTGTAGATGCTGCAAATATATTTTGGATTTTCACTGTCATCCAAAGCCTTCTGCAAACCAGAAATTCACAATTTAAGGTCTGATACCATTCTCTCATTCAGATTTGGATATATTACTTTTAATCCTTGGATCACAGGCTGGTGTGTACTTCTTTCATGAAGGTACATGTTGTTCAGGACCATTTGTTTGTAAGAACTAATTGGTCTTAGATTGGAGCTAGGATTAAGTGTGAGCCCCAAATCCATTCCTGTGTCTAGGTTTTATATATGCCTCTGGTTCACTATAGAGACATCTTTGTTGTTTTATATTAGAGAACATTATCAATCATCTCCTTGGAACGTAAGGTCCTTATATTTATAATGTCATTGATTTAGCCTATGGTCATGTATTTAAAACAATTGAGAAATGGAGATTAAAATAATTCATTCTGGGTACAGATTATAATACATGTATTATTGACTTGTACAGATTAAATCTTTACATGACTGGACACTATTAAAAACAATGAGGGCTGGTGGACAGGGAACATTTGCAGTAATGTTCAATGACAATGTCAGGCCCGGGCTTGCCATAACTTAATACATATTTTAATAAGGCAAGTAGAACATTGGAGTTGTGAATTGTAAATGTAGTCTACTGACCAACAGTTCAGTATTCTTGGTTTAGTTGTCTTCTGCTTCTTCATAGGTCATATAATTTCAGCTTTAAGGCCTTGGGCTACAGGGGTGTTTGTGATAGAGCCAAGTTCACCTAGGGGGATTTCCACATCATGTCCCTCTGGGGTAGCCTTTGGAGTATATTGTTTGATGTTAAAACCCAGCCTCCACTGTCCCAGTAATTTTTGGCACATGACCTGATTTCCAAGAGGCTGTAGAGAATGTCACTGTACCCCATTAGAAACATAGTACCAGGCATATTCTCCACTTGGTGTCTGTATAAGTATTTTTAGTCATTTTTTTTGTCACTGGGTGCAGATTGGGGGTTCTCCCCATTTTCTCTCAACAGAAAGAACTTGCACTTGTCTTCTCTGAGAAGTGTATGTGTTTGTTCCCACTCTTGACTTTCCTGTCAATGTTGCCTATCACTCTGTTTCGGGTGACCTTGGCACATTTTTATATGGCAGCAACTAAATGATCATCTTCCTTTTCCCCTTCTTGACTATCTGATCCTGGTTGAAGTGAGTCTGCTCAGTCAAAATGATTGTTAAAATATACATATAGAAGATGGTGTATGCTTCGTGGACCCTAGTCAGGCTTTCATCGACATTCTTGGCAGAATGTGTTAGCTGATTGCATAAACTGTGAGCATGAATTTTGCTTCATCTTGGTGTTTATCCATACAGTAGTGAAATCATACAATATTTGACCATTTGTGATTGACTACCTTCAGTCAACATAATGATTTCCAGATCCCTCCCAGTCTTGAGGTGTTTCATCACCTTCTTTAAGGTTGTATAACATTTCATTATGAGTAGCTACCAAAGATTTTTTTATCCATCAATTCATGATAATTTTACCTAATGTGAACTGTGCTGCAATGAATATAGGCGTTCATACATCTGTTTGTGATCTCCCTCTTATTTCTTGGGGGTCTATGGCCAACAGTGGTATTCCTGAGACATATGAGACATATCTATTGCTAGTTATTTTAGGAATCACCATATACCTTTCCATAGGGCTTGTATATATTTACAAGCCCACCTGCAGTGTAAGAGACTCATTCTCTCTGCATCCTTTTCAGCATTTGTTATTTTTAATGGGCTATGCCTGGGGGTTTAAGATGGTATTGAATCCTTGTTTTGATTTATGCTTTCCAAATGGCTAGTGAATGAGAACATTTCCTCATGTGCTTGTTAGCCATTCAGGGGCCCTTCTTTGTGAATTGTCTGTTCAGGTCCTTTGCCCACCTTTTAAGAGGGTTATTTGTTTTTTCTTATGATGAAACAAAATTCTGTAGATTTTAGTAATTAGTCCTTTGTCTTTTATACCATTGCTAAATATTTTTTTCCCAATCTGTGGACTTTCGTTTTGCTCTTTTAATGAAATATTTTGATGTACATAAGTTCTTATTTTTAATGGGTCCCTTTCATCTGTATTGTTTTCCACCATGCTTCTTCTGTTATATCTTGTCATCCATGTATGCCCTGCCCTTTAAGTTCATCTCAATATTTTTTTCTTTGTTTTAAAAACACATTTTTTGGGGGCTACTACAACATTCCATCCATCAGTTGTATCAAGCTTCCTTGTATATACGTTGCCATCATTATTTCCAAAAGGTTTTCTACTTCAGAACTTGTTGCTTGCAATGCATTGTCGGATTATCTCCCAAAGATTTGAACAATGTTCATGATCACCAGTTATAGATTGGTGTTCTTGTTTCAGGATACCAGTGACAGAATAAAATGTTGCAATTATTTTTAAAGTGTTGTATTTGATGGCTACATAGTGATATCTTATTATTTGCATATACTTTGTTTTATTGATACATAATTAGGGAGCTAGATTTTTTTCATAATTTTTGTTAATTCATGTTTGTTTCTTCATGTATGCTTATTTTGTTCTTTTTTTAAAAAATAATTTTATTGGGGGCTCATACAACTCTTTTCAAAATCCATATACACGCCCATTGAATGTCAAAGCACATTTGAACCTTTGTTGTCCTCATCATTCTCAAAACATTTGCTTTCTATTTAAGTCCTTGGCAACAGCTCCTCATTTTTTCTCCTCCCTTCCTGTCCCTCCTTCCCTCATGAACACTTGAAAATTTATAAATTATTATTAATTTGTCATATCTTATACTGTCCATTGTCTCCTTTCCCCCACTTCCTCATTGTCCGTACCCCAGGGAAGAAGTCATATGTAGATCCATGCATACCATGCAGAGTCGTCTGTGAATCAAGCATGACTTTTCTGTTCTTCAGTTAAATTACCATAAGGAATTCCCCAGGAAGTCATAGGTGCAGATCTGGAGAGAGAAGGTAATGTGACAGGAGTGGAGACTATGGGCATTTCGGCCATTTCATGCAGCTTACTTGTACCTTCAGGTCCTGCTCTGGCCTGAACTCATATATACCACTTTCACTTAACATTAGAGTGTTGCTGCACACATCCAACTTTATGGCTCTGTGGGTCAGGTCATGATGGTAGTTCAGGTCTCATGGTGACTTGGTGGCCCATGGTGAGGCGTTCAATCTCCACCAAGGCCCAGTACCAGACCAACAGCTGTTTTTCAAGGGGAGGTAGTTGCCTGTAGAGGATGGCAGGCCCTTACTCCAAACTCCCAATGATCTACGCTGTGATTCACCAATAGAGGTCTGTCAAAGACTCCACCCTGCATCTTTATGCACAGCTGACACCTCTAGCACCATTGGGTCAACTGGATCATATGGTCCCATTGGCAGAGCAGCTTGCACGGCAGCCTCTTTTGGGGATCTCCCTAAAGGACAGTGGTGAAGGGAAATCCTCCCAATGGGCAGAAATACAAGCAGTGCACCTGACTGTTTAGTTCACCTGCAAGGAAAAATGGCCAGATGTGAGACTGTGTACTGATTCATGGGCTGTGGCTAATGACTTGGCTGGATGGTCAGAAACTTGGAAAGATCATGACTGGAAAATTGTTGACAAAGAAATGTGGGGAAGAGGTATGTACATGGACCTCTCTGAATGGGCCAAGAAAGTAAAAGTAATCGTGTCTCGTGTGAATACTCACCAAAGAGTTACCTCTGAAGAGGAAGACTTTAACAATCAAGTGGAAAAGATGACAGACACTATGGAGGTTGGTCCTCCTCTTTCCTCTGCCACTCCTTTTATCACCCAATGGGCACATGAGCAATGTGGATGTGGTGGCAGGGATGGAGGTTATACATGGGAGCAGCAACATGGACTTCCACTCACCAAGGCTGACTTGGCCGCAGCCACTGCTGAGTGCCCCATTTCTCAGCAGCAGAAACCAACGTTAAGTCCAGGATACAGGATCATTCCTCGGGAAGATCAACCAGCAACTTGGTGGCAAGCTGATTATATAGGACCACTATCATCCTGGAGGCGGCAGTGTTTTTTTCTTACTGGAATAGACACCTATTCTGGATATGGATTTGTCTTCCCTGCATTCAATGCTTCTGTCCAAACTACCATTTGTGGACTTACAGAACTCACTTCACAGTAAATCCAGTGTGGCAATGGGCCCATGCTCATGGACTCCATTGGTCATATGTTTCTCATCATATACTCTTGTGCCAATTTGATTAAGTGTGTAGGGGTGGGGTTGAGCCTGTCAATCTGGAGAGAGCCAATGAGACCTCTGTATGGACATGGCTTTCTCTGAGAATTCTGGGAAATCTTGCAATATTTCCCCCATGGAGATGAGAGACCATCAACTCAATCCCTGGGAGAAGCTATACTGACAAGACAAGGTGGCAGGATGCTGATAGGCCCTGAGTCCTGGAGGAACCAGAAGAGAAGTCACATGGGTTTACCCTGATGGAACCAGACCTCTGGGGCTTGAGAAGCCACGTGGAGACTCCTGCCAGTGCTGAGATACTTCTACCACTACTGGATACACAAGAGACTGCACCTACAGGCCTGTGATTGTCCTGGCAACATTGTATGTGCTTCGTGAGTCTGAAGAGGACTAATGGATTGGTATCAGACATATGGGCAAATAGTGGACTTATGACCTTGGACTGGACTGGGTTGAGATGCTTTCTCAATGTTCCATTTTTCTCGCATATAACCCTCTGAGTATATATATATATATATATATATATATATATATATATAGTCTACCCGGACTAACACACGTTCTCAATGTTCCATTCCTCTTGTATATAAGCTTCTCCCATATACATACACACACATATATATATATACACACACACATATTTGTGTTTATGAATTTGTTTCTCTAGTCTACCTGGACTAACACACTTGGGGAAATATGGAGTTTCTCCACCTCTGCTAATAAATGGTCTCAAATTGTTTATTCTATTTATCTAGAGCCGATATAAAAGAAATAACAAGTGAGTGTTTTCAAGAAACAGAAATTTATTTTTTCAAATTTTAGAAGGCAGGAAATCCAAATTTAGAGTTCTTGATGTAAGGGAAGATCTGTCAAGTTTAGGAGAAAGTCCTTGATTTTTAATTTCTTGATGATTTTCACAAAGCCTGGAAATTTCTGTTTGGTTCACCATATCTAATCCACTCCCCCTGTTCCCAAACCATTTTACAGGGAGCTCTTACAGATCATATCATTTCATAGTTCTGTCACATCAAGCAGTATTGTATAATTGTTGCTCCAGTTTCAAAACATTTTCTTTCTTCTTGCATTCCTTTATATCAACTCCCATTTACCCTGGCCCCACCAAACACCCCAAGGACCCTTATTTGACTGATTATTTCTATAGATTTATCAATCCTAGGTTTCACACACTGGAAAACAGAAACATATATAACTAAAATTCAAGTGGATTACCCCAATGACAATGTGCATCAGAG
>PVJH01047859.1:0-11083 GCA_004026705.1 Nesogale talazaci | reverse complement strand
AACTCAGCAGATATTCTGATTTTATGACTGTCGATTCGTTTCCCTCTCCTAGAAAGGCCGTGGAAGTGTAACCAAATGGGGGTGCTCTTTCTGCCTCTGTTATCTTTTCTCGGTCCAATGTCTGTGAACATCAGCTCTGGGGCTTCAGGATGAGCCGTTCATGAGTCGTGTTCCCATGTGTGGCGCTCCCACAATTTATCGATCTGGTCCCTGGCTTATGGACTTTAGGGCTATCGTGATTTTGAGATACTTTGAAAAAAATTTGCCACGGATGGCCATGAATGTATCTTCTGGCGGACCTGCTCGCTCATTTATTTCGGGTAGGTATCTAGACATGGACTCGATGGGTCATATGATAGGCAAATGTTTAGCTTTAATGGATATTTTCAGTTTTCTAAAAGCACCTTATTTTTCGGACCACAAGACACACCTGACCACAAGACACACCCAGTTTTCAGAGCAGGAAAACAAGAAAAAAAATATTCGGAACCAAATAGTACCAGTATACTAAAATGTTCACACCTTTGGACCACAAGACATACCCTCATTTTTCTCCCACTTTTGGGGAAAAAAAGTTCATCTTATGGTCAGACAATATGGTAATTTTACCAACAAACATGTCCAACAGCAGG
Organism: Nesogale talazaci; assembly: GCA_004026705.1. Taxonomy (NCBI): domain Eukaryota; kingdom Metazoa; phylum Chordata; class Mammalia; order Afrosoricida; family Tenrecidae; genus Nesogale; species Nesogale talazaci. The sequence continues at coordinate 10,451 of PVJH01047859.1, read as the reverse complement.
GTGTGAGCATTCCAATTGCTCCATGTGTTTACCAGCTTTTGGTGTTATTAGTCTTTTAAATTCTAGCCATGCAAGGGTTCATGGGGTCTTTGCTTCCAGCTTTTTTTATGTTTCGCTTCTCTTATTGATGATGTTGAACTTCATATATATATATTTAATATTTTATTATGCTTTGGGTAAGAGTGTTCACAGCAAATCAGGTTCTCCTTTGATATTTTCTCCATTTCCCACCAGGGGTCAACACTCTTTAATTCCATTCTGGTTGTTCGGTTTCTTAGAGCGTTTTTTTTTGGTGGTTGTTGTGAAACCTCAAACCCCTCCCCTCCCAAGGTATAGACTAAGTCAACAGCTTCTCCCTGTGCCATGCGCTGACCTTGCTTTCCTGTTACACTCTCAGCAACCCCCACCCCCGTCAGAGTCCCCCCACCCCCACAGCATCGTCTTGCTGACCCTCAAGTGTCTGTCCCATCTCACTGATCCCGTCTGGGTCGGCTCGAAGCAGATCTGTTTTCCCTTGTTGAGTGAAACTTCCTTTTACTTTTCTTTTTTTTTTTTTTTGTGGGCATCACTGCCTCTGGTGGTTGTGGGCATTACCCAGCCGCCGCTGGATTTGAACCGCCAAGCCCACGGGCTGCAGTTCCGCACTCAACCACTTAAGCCACCGGGGCTCAGCCCGAGTGAAACTTTCTATATGCTTCTGGAATCCTCTTTGGCGATGTGCCTGTCTAAGTCTGTTGCCCATTTGAAAGACTGAGTTGTTTGTCTCACTCTCTTTGAATCAACATGTGTTTTCTCTGTTCAAAATGGCTTCCGGATATCAGTATTTTGTTAGAAAATGTGTCCTTGCTCTCTGAAGATGCAAAGCGTGTCTGTCCCATCCCAGGGCTCTTGCACCTGCTGTTCTCTTTGGCTGGGATGTTTTTCCCATCAGTTTCTCTTGGCTCCTTTTTTTTTTTTTTTAAACCAGTAAGAATTTCTGTGATTGTCTCCCCCTGGGGAGGCCTTCCCTCGTCACTCAGCACCACACTGCCCTGTTCTATTTTCCTCACTCTACTTCCAGCATTTGAAATGGCAAATCTATGAGAACAGACTTCTGTCTTGGTGGCTGGGTGCGAGAGTTAAGTTTTATGTCAGCTCATCTGAGTGAGAATTTCCAGTGGTTCAGTATTTAACACCTAGTAATCCCTCCTGCCCTGACCTAACCCCAATCGGTTATAAGAATATTAGGACGGGATGTCCTGATGACGGCCATTTCCTCAGAGGTCTGGCCTTCTGAGATAAATGGACACTGTAGAAGGACTTACTTGGCTTTTGTCTGGCATCTCTATCGGGTTCATTGACGTCCAGTTCTCTGGGTTTGAGTCAATGACTTACCCTGTGGCTCGGCCGTCCTGGGAGTCATCGGCTACCTGCTGAGCCCGGATGCAGTGGTCTCTGTAGCCGCCAGCCTCCTACCTCCCTGCCAATTTGGGGTTCACTAGCCCCTCCAGTCAGGAAAAGCCTCCAGCCCAACACTTGACTTAAAGACTTGGGAATCTGCTTGGTCTTGGACTCGCCCACTTTTCTAACTGTGGGAGTCATTTTCTGGGTTTTTTTTTGTTCTGTTTTTTTGGGGGGCATCACTGCCCTCTGGTGGGAGTGGGAGGCCCAACCTTGCTCCTGGAGAGCTGCTGCTGGATTTGAACTGCCAAGCCAGTGGGCCACAGTCCCGCACTCAACCACTACGCCACCGGGGCTCAGCGGGAATCATTTTCTGGACACAAATCTCCCTCTGTATGTGTACATAGGTAAGCATCACTGGTTAGGGTTTTCTGGAGAACCCAGCCTAAGACACTGGGCATAAAGTGCCTGTGCCCAACAGGAACTGAAAACACTGTTCCCTTACCTAGCATCTTCCCTGTGGCACTGCTTGGGGCGAACCCATCTCCCAAGGAGCCCCACTTGAATGCCAAGTCTACCCTATGGCCTTCCCAGACCTTCGTTGGTGGTGCTGTTGTTTGCCCGTCTCCTGCCACAGGCGATTGGACACATCCGCTCCTGCATTTGCTCAGAAGCTCCCTGAGGATAGGGATCCCCTCTGTGCGCCCACCCCCACCATCCACCCAATTGCTATGGTCCTGGCTTGATTATAGAGGACTCAGGTGAAGGTGACTTTGGGCAAAGCTGACTTGGTGACAAGTGGATATGATTTCTGCCAAGAGGCAAAGTCAAGGATGATCTTTTCTTTTCTTTCATTTTATTGAGGGCTCATACAACTCTTCTCACAATCCATCCATCCATTGTATCAAGCACATTTGTATCTTTGTTGCCTTCATCATTCTCAAGGATGTGCTTATAGCCTGTTTGCCTCTGCCCGTGGCAATGGCCACCAGTCTCAGATCAGAGAGGAGGACACTGAATGGGACCTGGGGTGCCGAGACAAGACAGTGAGTCCAGTGTTCCACAGATTGACTTGGAAGTACATGCTGTGCAATCTACAACCTTGCCACCCCTCTGCAAGGTAGACGGTATTGGCTCATTCATGCATGAGGAAGCAGAGCCCAGCGACGTACTCAAGGGAAACTAGCTCGTGAATTAGAAAACCAAGATCTTGGACTCTAAAGGTCCTGCCCTTCCCTGGGCTGCCCTCTAGCCTGGGGCTTGGCAGAGCTAGTGCTACAGGGATGATTTCTATCCCAGGCCTCTCACCCCAGGATGGGACCAGGTAAAGGCAGAGAGAGAAGGTGGGCATGACCCCAACATGGACAAGACGGCTTTCTGTAGACAGTGAAGCCCTACCATGGAGCACCCACCGGAGATCTCTCTGCAGCAGAACTAACAGGGTTTGCATTTAGGTGCAGTAAGCTGGAAGACAAATACTAAGCCTGCCACCACCTCCCTGGGTCTCCCTCTAGCCCCTCCTCACCCCTCTCTTGTCTGCTTCTCAAAGCCCTCCCTGCCACCACCTCAGAGAGGATGAGCCCACGTCTCTTTGCAGACTGACAGCCTCCAGCTTGCCCCACTTGCTTCTGGGATCTTCCCTCTGGTGCTTCTGCAAGTATAGGCAGGTGTCTGGTGCCCCTTTGATCCTGGGACAGCAGGTGTGTGTGTGTGTGTGTGTGTGAGAGAGAGAGAGAGAGAGAGAGAGAGAGAGAGAGAGAGAGAGAGAGAGAGAGAGAGAGAGAGAATAAGAGGAGCATGATGGAATGAATTGAAAGAGAGAGGGGAGCAAAAGATGGAGGAAGAGAGAGGGTGAGACTGACAGTGAGATGGGAGAGCTAACCCATTGACTCACAGCTGCTTTCCCTGCCTCTGGCCACAGGGATGGATCAGGAAGGTGACCCATCCCAGGGGTGGTTGGGACGTCTCAGACGTGAGGAGCAGCCTCTGTCTGTACACCAAGTATCAGGAGAACCTGGGCTTTCCTCCACAGGGACTGGGAGCAGTGGAGCTGCTGCGGGGAAAGCAGGTGGGCCAGCCTGGTACGGCCAGTATCAGACTACGGGATCAACACGGTAAGCAGGGGCTCACTGGTGTTTACTTCCCATGATCTCTAGTAATCTTTGACGTGGCAGAACCCGTGTGCATGTTGTCACTGCAGATGAGTAAGTAAGCACCAGTAAGACCCTGCTTACCACCTTGCAGGTTGGGTAGTCTGTCTCTGGGGATGGTGGTGCCCGGATGTGTGTGTGCATGTGTGTGCACGCACCATCAGCTGTTTCTGTCCACCACCAGGGCCAGAGATCAACCAGCCCGTGAAAATATATTTCCATCCTCCAGATTCGCTTCCGGGCTAGGGAAAAGGACGGAGGCCGAGGAGACCAAGGGGGGTGGGGAGCAATGACGGGACGGGAAGAGGTAGCAATCCAGGAGAGATAGGCTGCGTGCACGCCCAGCCCTCTCTGCTCCATGGGTGGGAGATGGCAGTGTCCAGAGGTGGTGGGTGAGGATGGGGCTCACGGACTGGATTCTGAGCACAGGCCTGCCCAGGGGCCAGCTCTGGGGAGGGGACGGTGCTGTTGGGGCCACTCTGGTGACCTGGGAGGCTGGAGATGAAGGTGAGGGGAAGGGTGGGGCATAGCAACTAGGGTCGGGGATGGGAAGCTGAGGTAAGTCAGCGGGCCCCCTCACTAGCATGGAGAAGGAAGGGCCTGGAGGAGATGGGGAAGGCAGGGCTGACAGGGGGCAGGGGGCAGTGTAGGGGCAGCGAAGGGACGAGGCAGTGGCTGTGCACAGGAGGAGATGCCGTGCCCATGGAGAGCCAAGACAAAAGGCCAGGTGGCCCACTTGTCCCAACAGGCCTTTCCCAGGGGAGAAGCACCCTTGGCTGAGTTCCTTGCCCGCTGTGCCCATGGATTGATGCCAAACGAAGCAGGTGGAGATTCAAGAGATCAGCTCGGGGGATCTGTGCTTGATTTTCAGACGCTCCCCAGCCTCCCGAATGGCCCCACCAATGCCCACCTCCTATCTCCCGCCCCACGGCCCTGTATTAATGAGGCAGCTGGGAGATGGTTTCCTGCAGGGCATCCTCAGTCCAGGTTAATGGCTCTGCGCTGGGCCTGAGTGATGTCCCCGGCGCCTGGAATGAACCAAATGCGGTTATGGCTCCTTCAGCCCCTGCCGGCTTACAGACGCACGCAATAGAATTACGGCCACATGTCCTTCTGCTTCCTGCCTCCGAGAGCTGTCCCCTTAGCTGCCCTTTGAGGTGGGGCTGGAATGGCCCACCCCCTGGTCCCAGCCTTTTTGTGAGGGGCTGCCACGGAGGGGGCTGAGCCCCAGTGCAGGGTCCAAAAGCCCGCTCTCACCAGCTCCACCTGGAGTTTCCAGGAACCTTGGGCTGTTCCTCCATGTGGGGGGACTCCTGACCTGGTTTCACCACCTCCTGTCCAATCCCCCCACCCCCACCGACTTCCACCTTATCTCTTGGGAACCCAGACTTGCTTGGGGCACTTTGCTGCAGAAAGCCGGTCAGTGGATTGTCACTGCCCACAGGACAAAGACCAGACACCTTGAACTGGTGCTGGACACCAGCACATCCTGCCCTCCGGACCCCAGGCGTCTCCCCTGTGGTTCTTTCCCCACCCCTGTATCAGCGCCATCCTATATCTGTTCCCCTGAGGGGCCTGGCTTCTCCAGGGTGTGGCAGGTCATGAGCTCAGGCCTTCAAGTGCCCACTGTGCCCTCCAGCTCCCCCCGGAGCACGCTTCCCATCCCCCTTGGTTTAGCCATGAGTCGGTCCGTGGGAAAGGGGCAGAGGAGACCCCACCTTGGGCCATTCCTGGGTCCTACTCCACTCAGCTGCCCTTTCCGCCTTCCCCAGGAGGCTGCAGTGCCAAAGCAGGGGCCTTGTAGGCTGCGGTGGGGGTGGGGTGGTGGTGGGGGTGGGGTGGCGGTGGGGGTAGCGTGGTCAACCGGCTGAGGCTGCTCTGCAGAGTGTGAGGGCAACATTTCCAGCAGAGGATATCACTCGTCATGGCAACTGCCTTCTTGGATGCTCTGTCCATCAAGGGCCCCCTCCAGGCCTTCCAGGGCAGCCTGGGGAGTGGCCTCCAATGTCCATGCTGGCTTGTTCAGCTCAGCCCTACCTCCAGGGTCATCTGTGCACGTAGAGCGCAGTCTGTGGATCAAATGTCCAGTCTTTCAACCCAAACCAAACCAGTGGCCTCTGGAGCACTGCCGAGCAGACAGGCATGCCCCTGGGCATTCAGGGCTTCGACCTTTCAGACGCAGGTCCTTTGGGTGAGTTCACACCGACAACTTCTCGACGAGTCCACTATTAACCGCGGGATCCCCTAGAACAGTGGTTCTCACCCTGTGGGTCTTGACCCCTTTGGGAGGTCAAATGACCTTTTCATCGGGGTCGCCCGATTCATCACAGGAGCAGACCTACAGTGAGGAAGCAGCAATGAAAACAATGTTATGGTTGGGGGTCTCCACCACCCGAGGAACTGTCTGAAAGGGTCTCGGCGTGAGCAAGGTTGAGAACCGCCCCTCTAGGAGTTCCCACACACGCCCTTAAGGTGATAATCCATGGACTTCTCAATGACAGAGGGAGACAAGCTGGGAAGCCATGCCCTCTCCGCCCATCCGGCTGCTTCAGGGGTCTCTGTGCCCCTCGGGTCGGCTTAACGTGGCCCATCTGCCGCTGCCCTCACCCAGGTACGCGTCTGGTCTTCCCATCTAATGTCATGACGGTAGCACTCCCCTCCCCCCGTGCTGTTAGTCTTTGCAAGCCCAGTTTTGAATGTCATGGTTGTCATGTATCCCTTGTGTCTTTCTTCTCTTGGGGCGGGCAATTCGAATAGCTTCTTTTGTTATTATTATTGACCATTGCAAAAAAAAGCTGCACCGAACATACTTTTGGGGGGAATAAGGGTTATATATGAAAATTGTACATAGTCAACCAGTTTCCTGGTCAACAACTGCTACCCAAAGTGCTCTGTGACATTGACTTCTCTCCCTGAAATATGAGAGCAGGCTCTTCGTTTCTGCCCCGCCTTCCCGTCCGTCTCCATCCCTCCAGTGGCCTGCCCTTCCTTGTCTGCTCCTCATTTGGCCCCACACAGGTGATTGTTTTAAAGAACACATTTCTCATGGACGCTTGTTATTGTTTCTTTAATAGGCCAATTTAGTATTGTCTGAAGGGTGGCCCCCAGAAGGACCCTCAAGTCCAGGATAGAAGGGTAACTTAGGGTGATTGTCTTTGGGTCCTGCCCTCTCTCAGTCCTGGAAGCCTAGCGTCTTTTATGCATTGGAGTTTAAAAAAAAATTTTTTTTAAGGCATCACTGCCCTTGATGGTGGGAGTAGGAGGCCCAGCCTTGCTGCTGGATTTGAACCTCCAACCCAGTTGGCCGCAGTCCCGCGCACAACCACTGCGCCACTGGGGCTTAGCCACATTGGAGCTTTGTATACAGGTTTGTTTCATTTGAGCCAAGATCTTCCATTGTGTCTCTGGCTAGTGCAATCGATAGTGGGACCTGGGCACCACCTAGTTCTTCTAGTTTCAGGCAAGAGGAGGCTACAGGAGGTCGGTGCGGGCCACTAGCCCCCTGGACTCATTTCTTCCTAGAGTCTTTGGTGTCCTTCATTCTCCTTTGCTCCAGTCAGCAAAGAGGTCGATAATTGTCTCTCAGATGGCTCCCTGTGCTCTGTTAAGACCCTGGCATTACTTACCAAACGAGGATGGAACACACTATCTTCATGAACTTTCTGAACTGACCTAGATGTTCTCCCCAAGATGGTAGTCCTTAGACTTCAAACCCAGTAACTCAGTCCCAGGAAGTTTTAGATATGTCTAAGAATTTTCCATTACAGCGCCCTCCCTCATATACTGTACTGTATGAATGAGTATGCATTCAACATGTATAAATATGAATGTAAGCAAGATTGTGTACTTTAATTTATCTTCCCAACCCAGGTAGCACGTCTGTCTATCTGTGAAGCTAGGCACACAATTTTGGTTGCTCGTACTCCTGTACAGAGGTGGCTGCCCTCTATTCTGGTAAACCTGCAAGCGCCTTCATTTCCCTTTAACCTGCTCTGTTGACCTTCCCATATATTGACTGCCTTTTTCTTCACCAGAGGGAACACCTGTCTCCTATATCGTAAGTGATTCTTCCACTCTCTTCCTCCCCTCCTTGGTGACCATCAAAGCATGTTGATTTCTGGGTAAACCTATTTTTGACCCTTCAGAAAAGTGATATCCCATGTCATTTGTCCTTTTATATCTGGCCCGTTTCACTCAGCATAATGCTCTCCCGTCTCATCCCAGTTCTGTTTGGTGGACTTATTGTTGTTCTTTCTCACGGCCTAGCATTCCAGTGTGTAAGAAAGGTGACACACAAGAAGGGGGAGGTTTTCACCTCTGTGCCATGTGGACGAGATGGTCAGTACTACAGGCAGGAAGAGCTGTGCTGAAGAGATCCCTAAAATACTGCCGCAGGACATGGACAGGCAGCTGCCAGAAATGCAAGCAGAATTCAGAAAAGAAACAAGAACATCCTCAGTGGACCACAGAGCACACCAGAAAGATGTCTGTGTGCTTTATGGGCCAGGCAAAGATGACCATGTAGTGCATAACGAAGGGACAACCTCTCAAAGAATGGACATTCCAAACACTTGATGGCACTCACATAGCTACTGTTGGGGGGGGGAGGGGAGAGAGAGAGAGAGAGAGAGAGAGAGAGAGAGAGAGAAACAGGCAGTTGTTCAAAGAGAACAAGGAGATACTGCCTGGTTTACAGAGAGGCGTGTGCCAGCGTCATGTCCCATGGCACACGGGGTTGCTATGAATCGGGTGAGTCTCACCATCACCTAGCAACCAGCAATGGCTAATGAGGACATATGCTCCTCAACTGTCTGAATGCCTTCTTTGGTGAAGTGTCCGTTTATGTCCTTGACCCCATTTTCCACTGGATTGTTTGTTCTTTTTCCTGTTGGCATATTGAAGTTTTCTCTATATTTTAGAGGTTAGACCTTGTCAGGTATGTCATTGTAAAAATTCCTCCCCTGGTCTGCAGATTCCCTATTTTCCTCCTTTGATAAGCTTAAGTATTTCATTGCTAAAACAGTCCTGGTTCTCTTCTGCTATTTAGATGTGTTTAGTTCTGTTTGATAGGCTATGCCATAAATGAGGACACTCTTGCTCCCCCTATCTTATCTTCCAGGCATGTCACATGCAGGTCTTTGATCCATTTGGGGTTCATTTGGTATTTGGCATGATGTGTAGATCCTATTTGATTTTTCTTCCAATGGTGATCCAGCACCATTTGGGACAGAAACGATCTCGCCTTCCTTGAATGGACTTAGTCCCTTTGTCAAAGAGCAGCTGTCCGTAGCTGGATTCTGGGTTCTCTATTCTCTTTCATTGGTCTGTGTTGACGTTGTCCCAGTGTCAGGTTGTTTTGACTGCTGTGGCTGTCAAAGTTCTGGGGTTGGGAAGTGTGAGATCCACTTTGTTCTGCAAAGCTCTAGCTATCCAAAGCATCTTTCCCTTTCATAAAAACCTGGAAGTTTATATTTCCATTTTGTTATGAAGTATTAGATTTGGATCAGGATGACATTATAGCTATAAATCAACTTGGGTAATATAAACATTTTGCAATGTTAAGTCTTCCAGTTCACAAGCATGATATATTTTTCCATTTATGTAGGTCTCTTCATTTCTTACAGTAGTGTTTTGGAGTCTGTATAAATCTTTATGTCCCTGGTTGGATTTCTTTCTTGTTATTTTATCCCTTTGAGGGCTACTGTAAGTAGTATTGTTTTCTTGATTTCTCTTCTTGAATTCTCGTTGTGTAATAAGTGTGGTGCATCTAAGTTTATTTTGGATCTTGCACTCTCCCACTTAACTCTTTCTTTCAGTTCCTCTCACTTTCTTCTGGAATCTGGGGTTTTCTATGTACAGAATCGCGCCTTCTGTGAATAGGCTAGTTTTACGTCTTCCTTACCAGTTTGGATGTCCTTTCTTTCCTTTTCTTGCTCTATCGACCTGGCTAGTATTTCCAGTACAAGGTTGATTAAGAGTGGTGATGGCGGGCTGAGCCCCGGTGGCGTAGTGGTTGTGCGCGGGACTGCGGCCCACTGGGATGGAGGTTCGATTCCGGCTCCCAGGAGCAAAGGCTGGGACTCCTACTCCCACCACCTGAGGGCAGTGATGCCTAAAATTAAAAAAAAAAAAAAAAGAGTGGTGATGGCAAGCATCTTTGTTTCATTCCTGTTCTCGGGGTGTGTGTGTGTGTGTGTGTGTGTGTGTGTGTGTGTGTGCTTTCTATCTCAGTTGAGAATCATATTGGCTGTTGGTTTTGTATATATGCCCTTTATTGTCTTGAGCAATTTACCTTTTGTCCCTGTTTTGCTGATAGTTTTTTTTATTATCAGAAAAGGGTGTTGAGTTTTTAACCAAATGCCTTTTCTGCATTGATAGAACTGTTGGATAAATATAGGCTAGTCCCACAATTATAGTTCCTGCAATGTATTAACCAAATACTAGAAGCTATTTGCCAGCACTTGGTGGGAAGTCAGATGCTTAGAGCTATTCTTCCTGAAGGTTCCAGCCTGCAGATCTCTGGCTGTAGGGCCCATCCCCTGCTGGTATATCACAATAGATTACCTCTCCTTGAAGTCTCTTAACCACCAGCCTGGTCCTGTTAGGTGGAGTTCACAAGGACTGACTGTTAAGTGATCTCTGCCGAAAAGCCAGGGAACAAGTCAAACCTGTTCAGTCACATCCATGAGTCTGGGGTCCGCCCTTGTCACATGTGGGACCCCAATACTGCCCCTTCCTATTATGTGTATGCCCCTAGATCGTCCCCCTCATGGCTGTATTACCTCCAGCACAACCCTTTCCTGTTATGTATGTCCTTACCTGTAATTAGGGGGCTTGCGTGTCCCCAAAAGATATATAAAGCTTGGTCAGAATAGATGAGCTCTCTCTCTCTCTCTCTCTCTCTCTCTCTCTCTCTCTCTC
>PVJH01047858.1:0-11086 GCA_004026705.1 Nesogale talazaci | reverse complement strand
CTGGGAGGAACGCATGCTGGCACGAAACGTATGCTGAGTGAAAGAATGGATATTTGCATACAATTAATCTACCTGTGATTTATTTAAATAGTCAACACATTCTGTTCCCAGGCCATTTTTCAAAGTAGGATTGCTTCACTGTCAGGCCACCAACTCCACCCGGGTTCTTGTCTTAGAATGCAGAGATGGGGGGGGGGGGGTTGTCTAGCCTGCCAAACCTCTTCTAGGACAAGGCTGGAGGCATCCACTGCCTCTGCCTCCTGTCCCCAGAGGCACTGGTGGGGAAGGAGGGGAGAGAAGAGTGCAGAAGTGACAAAGTGATGATGAGGGGGAAAGGCGGTGTGTGAAAAATGAGAAAGATTTGGCTTCAGTTTGCAGCTATTTGAATGGTTTTGCCTTTTTAAAAGCTGCTGCCACAGCTGGTTTCTCCCTTCCCCCCTACCTCCCCAACTTGATTTCTAGGTTCACTGATTCCTTTTTTTTTAATTTGATTATTGATTTAATTGAAACCGATTCCACGCTGCCTGGAGCTGCAGCTGAGGAAGTGGGGAGACTTGCTAAGATGCACGTGCCTATGTGCTTCCCACAGCACCTTTGACGTCACAACCCCCCAACCCCCCCCCCCCCCCAGCTTCTCATCAACTCTTCTTCCACGCTGGCCTCCGCCTCGGGTGGAAGGAAACAACGCCGTCTGCCAGCCACCCGATTGCCCACCTTCTCCCTGGCTGTGCGTGTGGCTGGCACTCGCTGGAGAGCTTGACGGACGCTCTGCAGCCTGGGAACCCAGCCCAAGGAAAGAGCCCAGTGCTGTGTGGAGAAGTTCCTTGGATAATGCCACTGGCTATGCCAAGATACCTTGCCCCAGGGGACCAACCGGGGTGGGGGTGGGGGCTCAGGTTAAAGAGCAAAGGAAACAAGATGTCACTCTTTGGGCCCTCCCTCTTCTGAATGTCTCCCTTCCCTTTTGCCCACCTTACCTGCCCAGGTCAGTTTTCCAGGAGCCAGCAGGTGTTTCCAGGTGGGCCCTCCGCCTTCCCCCAGAGGCCACGTGCTTCCGGTCAGTCTTGGTCTGGGAGTGGGATCTTGCTCTCCCAGGGAGAAGCCGTCTTGTCTGCAGCAGCCTTCTCCAGCCTCAGCGTCCTCTCAGCTGCCACGTGCTCCCCACCCATCTCTAACTTACACTGCCGCCCCTTCCCCCACCCCACCACCCCTTCCCCCACCCCACCACAGCCCCCCCGTGGGCCGGTCATGCTCCCAGGACATGGCTGGACCTACACAAGGGAGCTTCAAAGGACTCCGTGGAACGTGGAAAGAAAACACAAGGGACCTTCACCATGGGCTTTTTGAAGTCCCCTTGTGGCAGGCCCTGGTGGCCCGTTCGCTGAGCTGTCTGAATGGGGGAGTCTGTCCTTGAATTCTTTCGGAGCTGGGAGTTGTCTGCCCTGTGATGCCCAGGCCCTCCGCTGCCCCTGCCCTGGGCTCCTTTCCAGGCTGCCTTGAAGCCCCCGCACTCCCATTCATGCATCTCCACCCTGCTTCCTAGCGTCCTCCTTTCCCATCAGCCTCTGCTGTGTGGAGCTAGCTGCCCCCATCCAATCTTACAAGCAAGCATCTCTTCCCCAGCGCCCTGAGGATGTCTGGAGTCTCTGCCCCCAGGACATTTGGAATGCCTTCTGGGGACTCTCAGGGTCAGAACTGGGAACCCCACTGCCTTGGAAGGCAGGGCAGAGCTGTTGATGGGAGCGGAAGCCCCATCTTTTCCCACTGGGTGCCAGCAGTCCAGCCAGCCCTTGACGAGGGAGGGACCCTCCCTCTGGAGCCTGGACTTTCGCTGTCTCGCTTGTGTGAAAGGGGTCCTGGCCAACCCAGGCTTCTGCAGGGCTGCTCCTTCTGCCTTTGAGAGGCCCCTCCGCTCCAGCTGGCCTCCATGGCTTTCCTCTCTCCACCACCGGAGAAATCCCAGAGAGGGGGGTGGCAGGGCAGATGCCTGGATGGTTGTTTTCTTCCCGGGATCCATCTGGGACTTCCCTCCCCGTTTCCGTCCTCTTTTTGCATTGCTCCATTGCCAGCAAGCGGGTCTGACTCCCAGTAATCCCAGTGTGTGCAGAGCATGGGCGGAGGGGGGCGTTGTGGTTAGGCCTTGGGCTGCCAGCTGCCAGGTCAGCAGTTCAAAACCACCAGCCACTCGGCAGGAGCACGATGGGGGGTCTTTGCACTCCTGTGAGGACTTGCAGTCTGGGAAGCACACAGGGCGGCTCTCCCCACTCCTAGAGGCTGGCCATCCGCTCGATGGCAGTGGGAAGTGAGAAGTGAGAGGCTCTCTGGGAGCAGCTGGTCAGCTTTGGCCTCTGAGAGGCGGGAGAGGTCTTGTGCTTGCCTCACCCAGGGACTCCTGGGAAGTCAAGAGGCTGTACCTACGTCTCCCTGTTCGACCTGTGCAGCTCCATTTCCCAGGTACGCCTCCCCTGACGCCCTACCCTGCCCTTTCAACTCCCTCTGCCCCGTGGCCTCCCTGCCCAGGCTGATGGCTGGCCACCAACTGCCATGGAATCTTCTAGCAAGGACATTCCACCTGTCCTTCACGGGGGTCTTCCTGTTCCTCTGGTTCTTCCCGCCGCAGCCCCCGGGCAATGGGCTCTGAAGGGGTGGGATCTGAAGGGGCTGTGTGTGGGTGTTCCGCGTGAAGAAGTCCCTCCGGTGATGCTCAGGAGCTGTCTCTGCTTGAGGACCGCTCTTTGGGCAACGTTATCTTTCCATGGGGGGAGGGGGAGTGGGCAGGGAGCGGGGCTGCTCAGGTCCCCCGAGCTGAGCAGCCGTCAACCTTTCGGCCCTCTCCCTCTCCGTCCTGCCCACCCCTCTCCTGGTCTTCTCCTCTTTGCCACCCTACTTGCCAAGGACAGCCTTCCAGGAGCCAGGGCCCACGGCTGCTGCCTGAAGTGTCTTTCAACTTCAGCCAGGGCCATCTGCCTGCCTCCAGGGTGGAAGTCACTGGCCTGCCTCCGCACTGTCCATCCTCTGTCTGCCACCACCAGGGGGCAACCACGACGTTCCTAAGGGCAGGTGCCCAGTGTTACCCTAGAATGAGTGGTGGGTGTATGTGTGTGCGTGCGTGCATGCGTGTATGTCGGCGTGTGTGTATGTGTATGTATGTAGGTATGTGTCTATGTATGCTTGTGTGTATGTGTATGTATACATGTGTACGTGTATGTAGGTATGTGTGTATGCATGTGTGTAGGTGTGTGTACACGTATGTAGGTGTGTGTGTATGTAGGCGTGTGTATGTGTATGTAGGTGTGTATGTGTGTGTATGTAGGTATATGTCTAAGTATGCATGTGTGTAGGTGTGTGTATATGTATGTAGGCGTGTATATGTGTATGTAGATACGTGTGTATATAGGTGCGTGCGTGCATGTGTGGGTGTGTGTATATGTATGTAGGCATGTGTGTATGTATACATGTAGGTGGGTATGTAGGCATGTAGGTGTGCATGTGCATGTGTAGGTGTGTGTGCGTGTGTGTATGTAGGTGTGTAGTTGTGTGCACATGAATGCATGTGTGTATGTATATGTAGGCATGTAGGTATGTGTGCATGTGTTTAGGTGTGTGTATATGTATGTAGGCATGTGTGTATGCGTATACACAGTCCACAGCAATCCTCTAGGACAGGGTAAAACTGTCCCCTGTGGGTTCCCAAGACCGTCGCTCTCTAAGGGGCCAGAAAGCTGCCGGTGAGAAGTCAGTGTAACAAGCATGTCTTGAGTGCCCACTGTTTGCCAGGCCCAGGTTTGGGCTGGAGATGGAGAGCCTCTCCTGGCTTCTCCAAGGACGCCTTAAAAAGAGCCATTGGCTCCTTCAAGGAACCCTTTTCCAACCAACCAGCTCCTCTTGTCCCCACATGCTGCCTCGCCCTGGCCTCTCCCTGCCCCGGCCCCGGGTGGCTTCAGGTCTGCCCTCGTGCCCACACTCCTCCCAGCAGACCAGGGAGGTGGTGAGTTTTTCACTTCTGGGCCTCCAGACCCCTTCAACCTTGGCCCCTGGAGACTCAGGGAGTCAGGAGGTGGGGGGTGGGGGGTTGGAGGGGTGGAGATGAAGATTTCCTGAGCTGGGTGAGGGGCAGAGGCCCCTTCAGGAGTGCCGGGTTCAGGAGCTCGACTTCCTTGCCTGGAAGCACCAAGCCCTGCTGGCAGAGACCCGGGGAAGTGGGCGATGGCAGTGATGACAATAAGAATAATATTAATCATAGCATTGGGGCCCACAAGTGGCTGTGAAATACCCTCTAATGAACCCTTGTATTTATAGATCTCCTTCCCTTCCTAGACACATCAGAGCCATTGCCCAATTAACCCTCTCAGCCTCCCGAGGGGGGACAATTAACCCCACATTTTACGGCGGGGGAACCCGGTCGAGTTGGCCCAGGTCACACAGGGCACAAGTGACCGTCAGTCGGTCGGGGGGACCGTGCCTCCACGTTCCCGAGCAGCTGCACTCACGCCTCACACCGGGTGGGCTTCCGGCTCCAATCACCGAGCCAGGTGTGGCATGGCCACGCTCAGCACCAGCGCGCCAGGGACCCCAACACCGGGGAGAAGCCACCACGGGGAAGGGATGGCTGCCCAGGGTGCCCAGGGTGATCCAGTCACTGTTGGAAGGACTTCTCGGGGGGTCTTGCCTGGGGCCAGCATGGCTTTAGGAGAACCGGGCAGGCCTCAGGTCTGGGACAGGACTCTCCCATCCCCACCTGGGCACATGGATTTGTTCTACCAGGTGGGACCCTTGCTTACTCTGAAGCCAGTACGAAGGAGGAGACGAACCTCACAGTGCCCCTCCGTGCCCCAGGAGGGAGGCAGCAAGTGGAGGCCTCGCTGATAAGAGATGTAGCCTCCTGGGGGACCAGCAATGGCCAGGGCAGTGGGGGGCAGCCCTCGGACAAGAAAGGCAGCAGTGACAGCTGTTTGGTCTGCACTTGAAGCTGAGGTCAGAGGGCGCACTGGGGGCTTGTGATGGCATCCCGGCTTCTGATTTATCCCACAAAAGTCTGCAAGAGGGCTGAGCCCCGGTGGCGTAGTGGTTGTGCGCGGGACTGCGGCCCACTGGGACGGAGGTTCAATTCCAGCAGTGGGGCTGGGTCTCCTACTCCCACCACCGGAGAGCAGTGATACCCCCTTCCCCCCAAAAAAAACAAAGTCTGCAAGAAAGAAAGAGCCTACTGCTTCCTCCCCTGAACTCCCTGCAGCCTGGGTTGTTTGAAGCAGCGAGGGGCAAAGCGTCTCATTTAAACCATTGAACTGTGTGGTGGATTGCGTGTCCCTAAAACTGTTAAGGTTTAAAATAATAAAATAAATAAATAAATAAAAGACATAAAAAGAACTCTCCACTGAATGCAACGGTTAATGCAGAAGCAGGTGCCGGAAGGGACCCCCTGCCTCACAACCAGAGGAGAAAGTGGAGTGGGGTAGTGATTTCTGGAAACTTGGGGATCTGAATTTGGGGGAGTCCTTCTTGCACAGTGGGCTGGGGGAACAGGAGAGGAGAGGACGGGACGGTCTGGCGGCACAACCCTGCTCTGAGAGCAGCGGAGACCAGAGACAGCCAGGATTCTCCCAGGAGCTGGTT
Source organism: Nesogale talazaci (assembly GCA_004026705.1). Lineage (NCBI taxonomy): Eukaryota > Metazoa > Chordata > Mammalia > Afrosoricida > Tenrecidae > Nesogale > Nesogale talazaci. The sequence goes on along the minus strand of PVJH01047858.1, from coordinate 5,473 downwards.
CTTAGACTGACTCTTGCCCAGAGAGCCCTCCCGCCCACCTGTGCACCACTCCTCTGGCCCTGCCCCTTCCAGGCCAGCTCCAGCCTTGTTCTACTCCCAGTGCCAGGGTGCACCCCCTGGAACCCCAGGACTTCACATTGTGAGATTTTACTGGAGCTCCCAGCTGGGTCTCACCTTTGATCTGGCTTCAAAACCGTCAGTGCAGGCCCAGGAGCTGCCGAGGAGGAAGGCGGGCTGGAGGCAGGTCCTGACCAGCCTGGCCCACTCCTCCTCCTCTTCCTCTGCTGGGAGGAGAGCTGAGAGGATGAGGTGGTCTGAGGAAGCAATGCCAACTCTCCTTTTTAAGCACACCCCCCCCCCACCTCCTGAAGCCTTGAGCTGCCAGTCAGCCTGAGGGAGAGGTCAGTGCTGCAGGCCTGACCCCTTCTCCCCACTCTGCCCTGCCCCACTCATCCCCCCCCCCCATGTCCCCTTCCTCGACCTCTGCTGGAAGAACAGTGTCTCTGCTTTCTCCCCACTGAGCCTCCCTCCGGCTTGTCCACGGGGAGTGGTGACCACCCAGGGCGGAGCCAGGCAGTGGACAAGTCTGTGCCCACCTGGCCGGGCACCCGAGACATGACTCAGTGGGCTGTGTCAGCACCAGCTTAAGGTCTTGGGAGGCCAGGCTGAAGGCAGGGTGGGTCAGCCTTGATGGTGCTGCTTCTACACACACCCCACCCCACCACCATACCCCCACCCCTGCCCGCAAGGTCCAGTGGAGGATCTGCTGCAGCCCCCAGCCCACCCCTGAGTCCCAGGCGCCACCTACCACCTATGGGGGATGCTTTCCTGGCTTTGTAAGTGGTTGGTGGGGCCCTCCTCTCTGGCCGAGCTGAGGTGCAGGACTTCTTGCTGGCAAAGGTGACTTGGAGACCAGGTTGGAGGAGGCAGAGGCAACACCCTTCAACCAGCTGAGTCCATTGTGTGTGTGTGTGTGTGTGTGTGTGTGTGTGTGTGTGTGTGTGTGTTGTGTCAAGCCCTAGATACAGGGCTACTGGCTGCTAGATCCACCATCCCTTCCATGGGTGGGGTGAAAGGTCGGGCCATCTACTTCCAACAGGGCTGCTCCTGCCACCTCTGGGGGGCCCAGTGCCACCGGGACACACGTGGCGTCACCAAGGTTCAGCATCACCTTGAGAGCCCTAACTTGTCTGCCTCCTTTCAGGTCGGACTCAGATTCCATGCACACACTCTGAAAAGGTTCTCAAAACAAGAGGACTCTTCTGGGGTGAGCCTGGGTAACACACACACACACACACACACACACTCACACACCCCACCACCACCCCCCTCCCAGGTGATGATGGGCTTAGCAGGAGTTCAGGCCATTGCTGCCCTGCCTTGCCTGGGCCAGGGGGACGCAGCACACCAGCCCGACTGTCTCCTGCAAAAGGTGTCTTCCAGAATTGTCCCCCACCCTCTGCTGCCCCACCTGGCCTGACACGGGTACCTTTCCCTGACCTGAGGGCAGAGAAGAGAGTGAGAGAGGGCGGGCGCGAGAGAGAATTGGGAGCCACCTAGTCTCCCAGTAGTCCCTACTGGGGTGAGTCCCCAGGTGGGACACCCCCCCCCCCAACACACACAGCGATAACCATCTCCCAGGCAGCTCCAACCTGTTCTGGAGGTGAGTAATTTTTTTCTTCCAGGAGAAAGGTGAAGGCCTTGGTGGGGAACTATGCTGGCTCTGAAGTGTCCCCGGGGCCCCCCAGGCCTTGTGCAAGAGTTGTAAATCTCTCTAGCCACCCACAGGCCTGGGGGGGGTGGGGGGGTTGGGGGAGGGGGAGGCCTGCTGCAGCGACTTTCATGTGGGGAGGTTTTATACTTGTGCTTCTCTGTCCGGCTCCACAGCTCCTGCCCCGGGCCTCTCCCCAGCCTGTAAAACTGCAGGCCTATAAATCTTCGCTACCCCCCTAAGGGCCAAGCAGTTTCTCCTACTCCTCCCCACTCCCCACCTGTCGGCACCTCTTCCCCACAGAGGCAGAGAGGAGGCTGGAGGCTCTCTGGGCAGGCGGGCCTCTTCTTCCTCCTCCTCCCCGGGAACCTGCTGGGGCCCCCTCCCCTTTACTGCACCACCAGCACAGACAGCAACTGCCTAGCCTGCTGGGTGGGGACCTTCTCTTGGAGTCCGTGGTAGACAGTCTCTGACACCCGCGGGGTTTCCAGGGGTCTCTGGTGGAAGCCCTTGGCCTCCATCTGAGCCTCGTGAGACAGGTGGCCGGCCAGCTGCCAGGCCCCCGGGGGCTCTCCAAGGTGGCAGGGCGCCCAGTGACGATGCCATGCTGCTGGCTCTCGGATCCACAGGAGGAACCCGAGGGGCAGAGAAAGGGGCAGTCATGGCCGAGGCTGGGGGTGGAGAGGATGATCGGCCTGGCTCCGCAGGGCTAGCTGGGGCCTGAGACCTGGTTCTTTACTTCTTCCTCTGGTGGGAGAGATGGAGACACCGGGCACTTGGGAGTTCCAGCAGGGGGTGGGCCTCAGGGCGGAGACAGACATGGAGAGATGGGTGTGCCCAGCAGGTTTCAAGGGAGAAGGAAATGCAGGACAGGATGGCTGGGGCCTGGGGAAGGAGGAAGAGGGGTGGGCCAAGAGGAAGCAGGGTGTCCCTGACTGAGGAACAGTCTGTTCGGACTCTCTGGGTAGAGGATTCACTCTGGGTATGGTGTGTGTGTGTGTGTGTGTGTGTGTGTGTGTGTGTGTGTGTAGGTTTGCCATGCCTGGCTCTGCCCTTTCTGGTGTCAGGTGGGGAGTCTGGGAAAGACAAAATCACCCAGGGAGGACTGCATGGTGGAGGTGGCCCACCTGGGGGCTGGAGCAGCTTCTTGGAGGTGGGGGAGGAGCGGGGAGAGGCAAGTCTGCCACCAAGGGGAGGACACGGGGCAAACTGCTCCATCCCTGTCACGTCCAGCTTCAGCCTGATTGAACACCCCCTCCCCCACCCCCAAGCTGAGCCTGTACCTGGGTGGCACAGTCAGGTAAGCATCAGACTGCCAACTGAAAGGCGATCGGTTCAAGTCCATCAGCAGCTCTGCAGAAGCCAGGTGACGCCGCCTGAGCCCATCAAGAGTGGCTGCTTCGGAAGCTCTATGGGGGTCACGACGTGTCACAACTGACCCCAGGGCAGCGGGGGATGTCCGGCTCGTTCAGGGATGCTCTGAGCCTTGCTCTCAACATTGCACGCACCGGCTCAGACAAGCCTCACCCAGGCGGATCTCGCTGTATGGCCCCTGGTTTGACTGAGCCTCCAGCCAGGCTGTGGACGCCATGTGTCCTGCAGGACAAGTTCACTTTGAGTCGCTCTGTCCCCGTAGCCATCCATCCTTGCAGTGTTTCAGAGATTTTCATCACGCTGTTGCACATGTCAGATCAAGTGACCAGACGTCCTGCTTTTTAACAATTTAACAATGTCCCGTGGCGTTTTAGAATTTTTTTTGGGGGGGGGGGGCATCACTGCTCTCTAGTGGTGGGAGTAGGAGGCCCAGCCCCACTGCTGGAATTGAAACTCCGTCCCAGTGGGCCGCAGTCCTGCGCACAACCACTACGCCACTGGGGCTCAGCCACGTTCTATGACAATTTTTGTTGTTCCAAATAGACCAAATTTTTAATCAAGAAACCCCCCTGCCTCCTGGTTAATGGTGTCCCACTTAAAATCTGGTCACTTTGGCTGAGCCCTGGTGGCGTAGTGGTTGTGCCCGGGACTGCGGCCCACTGGGATGGAGGTTCAATTCCAGTTCCACAAGAGCAAAGGCTGGGCCTCCTACTCCCACCACCTGAGGGCAGTGATGCCCCTCCCCCCAAAAAAAGAAGCCAGTATCCTGTCCACATGGCTCAGGAAGCCCTGGGAAACCAGCCCAGGCTCAGGACTGTCGCTTTGTTTCCATGCTCCCGTGGTTGTGATGAACCGGAGGGGAGCCTACGGGGTCCCCGACTCTGCCTGCAGGTGCCCTGGGCTTTGGACGCTGTAATCTGCCCCTCACACACAAGAAATCTGAGTCCCTTCCAGGCTAGGTGACTTGTCCGGGGTCACACAGCGGGTAACAGGCACAGTCAGGATTTGAACCCAGGCAGTCTGGCCTGGGAGCCCATGTCCTTCACCCCCCAGCTTCCATGCTGTAGAGACAAGTGGTGGTGGGGGGCGGGCATCCTCTGGGTCTGCCCCCCAGAACCTACACACGCAGTGCAGATCGCCTCAGTGGGTGGGGTGGGCATGGGGGGGGGGGGAACCTGACTGTCCCTCATTCACCGAAGGGTTGCCTACCCCAGAGGCAGCTTAAGGAACTAGCTCCTGGCACCCCCTGTGTGCGCAGCTTCCGCCTTCTGTTACCACCCAGCAACCCTCGGGGAAACTGGGCATCGCAAAAGTGAAACTGACTCAGCGGGTTGGGTCCCCACCCCCGCCGAGGGAAACGGGAGCAGCCTCAGCTGGACAACAAGCAATTAGGCACTTTTTATTGCCCACGCTGCCGTCATAATCCTCAGCGCTTGGTCAGGAGGAAGAAGAGGAAATGGGATACAATGGCATTCCAGGAGGCCTTCAGCGAGCATCCCAGCCAGAAAGCCCAACTTTCTTCCCTGGGAGGCCCTCGATCCTCTCCGTTCCTAATGAATCCGTCGGCCCAGAAGAGGTGCTTCCTCTTGGCTGTTGAGAAATCCACGCTCTCAGATGGGAGCCAGTCACACCCTGGAGCAGGTCCCACTGCGGTCCCGAGGTTGGTGGCTGGTGGCACCAGGGCACCAGGTCATCAGACAGTGGCGGATGTCTGCTTGTTGAGGCGGGCGGCTCCCAGAGGCCAATGGGAGGGAGGACTTGCCTGTGCCACCCACCACACTGAAAACTCCTCAGAAGTTATCTTCCCAAGAGAGGCCGTGTCCAGTTGGTTCTCTGTCCCTACCTCTGAGCTTGGTCCATACTCGGCCAGTCTGCTGCCCACAGACATTGAGTGTCGCTCTGACCCACCGGTGCCTCTCTTTCCTCTTCTGAAAATGGGGCAGGAAGAGGCCCTGCCTTGTCTTGTGACCAAGATTGAAAAAGAAGACATGAGACGTGTGCCATGCCCTGGAGCCAGGTTCTCGCTGCGTGAGCCCTCTGGGGACAGCTGGCAAGGACAGGGACTCCTCCCTGAGCAGCAGCCAGGAAGAGGGAACCCAGCCACCAGGCTTAGAGGGGCAGCCTTCCATGTGGGCGGGACAGAACCTGGCACTTCTGGGCGGGGCTCTGTAGGCAGCTTGGGTGCACAGGTCTGGACCATTGTCTCCAGGAGCAGACATGAGGAGAGCTGGGATCTGCACGGGCAACCTCCGGGGCCTGGTGCCCAGAGGGTACCAGTAACAACGGACTTCAACATAGCCACACACACACACACAGACACACACGCCCTCCAGGGGGACAGGCAACAGGAAATGTGCGGGAAGGGAGACAGTGCTTGGTGTAAAATAT
>PVJH01047857.1:0-11084 GCA_004026705.1 Nesogale talazaci | reverse complement strand
GCAGAGGAGCAAAGGTGAGGCACATGTTGATTCTGAGCTTTTCTCTTCCAAGGCGCTGCTGGGTGTGCTCCACCCAGCCCCTCCTCCACCGACATCTGCAAGGGAATCGAGCATTTCATGGTCCAAGTGTCTCACATGCTTTTCATCTTTCTGTCCCTCTACTGCCTCTTTGTTTAAATTTAATGCTAAATTCTGCAATGCAAAAAAAAAACTCCTTGGTAAGGAAACGCAGTATGTTCCTACCTCAAAATAACAGATTTGCTGCATATGTGCTGTCTAATCTCGCCATCTCATCAAAATGTTGTGGCTTCGTTGTTAGCAGAGCCAAAAATTGGTTTCAAATATCGATAACCGCTTCCATTTTCAAAACTGACTTCCAACTTCTGTACATTACAGGCTTCACTCTATTCAGGAGGGAGAAGACCCTTGATTAACTTCATTTTGTAGACTAAAATTCATAGAAATTCCAGCAATGCAATTCATGACATTCAGATGGTGGGTCTCGAGACCCTGCTTCAGGAGTGCCCAAACATTGATATACATACATACTGATGCCCAAGTCCTGCCCCAAGTCAATTAAAAATAGCAGCCTTATGGTACGGTCAATGTAAGGGTATTTTAAAGAAATAAGTCCAGGTAAATATAATGCTCAGTATAGTTGACAGGCCTTGCTGAATTTACTGAAGAGGTGATGCTGTTTTTAATTGGATTAGAAAACACATGAAGGACAAGCATTAATACATTAGAATTAAAACATTCATTCTGCTATGCTCTGAAGTCAGCTTTGGACAGTAATCACTAAAGATTTTTGTAGTGATTTTTTTGTTTTAGTGATTTTTGTAGACTAAAATGTTCGCCAGAACTTTGATAATTGGGGTCTACTGGACTCTTGTATATGATTCTGTTCACTTTAACGATTGCTCCTGAGGGTGAGCAAAGTGTCCAGGTTGTGCGTGTCACGGATCTGTTCCAACTCATCGCACCCCATGAGCTACAGAAGGGCATGTAGCCTGGGTCCCCGTCATCTTTCCTCAAAGCTCCGTGTAGCTTCCAAGGAGACACTGGGTCAATCCATCTTACTGATCGCATTCTTCCTTACCGATCCCTGACATTACTGAGCGAGGGATCTAGGGCCCACATCTGACCTCTGTGACTACAGAATGGAGAAGGAGAACGCAACTCCACAGCAGCCCAAAGCTGATTGCCACAAGGCAGAGGTCAGACATGCACTCTACTCGATACCATCCATTCTTGTAACAGTACTTCTCAGCTGGGTTCAATAACCTGTTGCAATGGTCACACGCACTCATAGACAATACACATCACCGTGGGGCCTTATTAGGGAAGTTTGCAGGTTAGCACAAGCCTGGATCAGAAATCATTAACACTGCAGTCATCGGTCCACAGTAGCACCTCTTTTCAGCCAGTCTGCAAGTCTTTCTCTGGTCTTCGGTCTCTCAGTCACGCAGTCTCTGGGTAAGGAGGCCCGTCTAGGACTCTGCCTCCCTGTCACATGGCCGCAGGCTCAGCTCCTTGGCTCGGGCCCTCCTGGTGTATCTCTTCCTCCACCAATTCAGAAGTGGAGTTCATGTGTGCTCCAATGGTGCTCATCACTCTTATGGTCCCAGAATCCTCTCTGCTCCTGCTTTTGAAGTGGCTCTTTGATACCCAAAGGTATGGCAAAGTTGATCAGTCTCGGAATTAGATTCCTCTACACCTGTTTCCATGATTCCACCCAATCATTTGGTGGGAGTTATAGTGACATGAATAGAAAAGTCTTAAGTGATTTTAGTTTTACCATATTTACCAAGTATGATGTCCTTCTCCAGGATGGTATGCCCACAGTATGAGACAGTCTTGCCATGTTTGTTTCCAAGGAACAGTCTGGCTGAACGTCTTCCAAGATGAATTTGTTTTCCTGACAGTCTACAATATATTCACTATTCTTTGCCAATTCCATGATTCACAGATATCAGCTCTTCTGTCTTCCTTAATCATTGTCTAGGTTCTGCATGCATATGAGCTGATTGAAGGAATTGTCCCTGGACTAGGTGTATTTTGTCCTCAAGGTGCTATCTTTTCTTGTTAACACTTTAAAGTGGTCTTGTGTAGCTTATCTTTGTGCAACATGTCATTCGATTTCTCAACTGTGGCTTCCATGGGCATTGATTGTGGATCCAAGAAAGATGAAATCCTTGACCTCTTCAATTTTTTTGGCATCACTGCCCTCTGGTGGTCGTGGGAGCTACCCAGCCTTGCTCCTGGAGAGCTACTGCTGCATTTGAATCGCCAAGCTGTGGGCTGCAGTCTCGCACTCAACCACTACGCCACTGGAGCTCAGCCTCTCTTCAATCTAGGTGTACGGATTCTTGTTTTCTGCACATTGCATTGTAATCTATACTGAATTGTCTTTGATTTTCATCTGTTGTATCATCTATGTATTGTAGGGTAATCAACATGCCTCTGATCTTGATTCTAAGTTCCCTAGATAGTCTAACTTGTCGGATTATTTGCTTAGCCACAAGATGAATATGGCTAAAGGATACAATCTCGACATGCTTATTTCCTGATCTGAAACTGCTCAGCTTCTCCGTGTTCTGTTCAAGTTAACTCTTAGTCAATCTAGACATTCCACGGGAACAGGGTTTCTATTTTCATATATTCTCCATAGTCGTTATCTCCACACTCAAATGGCCTTAGGTCTTTTTCCCATATCTCCCACAAAAGAGTCTTTAAAAAATTTTTATTTCCATAATTGGTAGCTATCACATATAACTGCTTTTTTTAGAACCCGAAAGCTTACAAATGGTAGGTACTGCTTTCTTGTCAATATTTCTTCAAGAAGATACTATAGATGGCCAATTCTTTTTTAAGGGAGTAGAAAGCCTTGTCTATCTCCCATGCGACAGCTGGTGGTTTAGAACTGCTGACCTGTCAGATCACAGCCCAGCAAGTAACCACTACGCCACCAGGCTCCTGGCCAATTCTTTTTTATAGAGATCATTTTACCGGGGGCTCTTACAGCTCTCATAACAATCCGTACATCAATTTTGTCAGGTATATTTATACCTTGGTTGCCATCATTATTTTCTAGACATTTACTTTCTATTGGTATCAGCTACTCTCCCCCACCCCTGGTGACCCCTTGATAAATTATAAATTATTATTATTTTCATATCTTATACTGCTGTCTCCATCCCCCCATAATTTCTGTTGTTTGTCCCACTAGAGGGTGTGTGTGTGGTTCCCCCTTCCTCCCCTCCTCTCTCCATCTTCCTCCTCCTCCTCTGAGTCTGCTGCTCCTATTTCCATTCTTGGATTCCGTGTGTCCTGAGATCTTATCTCTTATCTGTACCTGTGCACCTGCTCTGGTCTCGCCCGCAGTGAAAGGAAGCACTGCGGTCACAATAGTGGAGGGTGAGGAAGCCTCAAGGAACCAGAGGAATAACGAGTGTTTTATTGATGCTTCATTGCACCCTGATTGACTCATCTCTTCCCTGTGACCCCTCTGGGAGGGGATGTCCTATTGGCTTTGGATCTCTGCTCGGACCCCCCTCATTCTCAACCATATGGTTTTGTTTCTTTGTTTGTTTTGGGTCGTCTGATGCCCACTACCTGATTTCAGTGACACCTGTCATCGCACAGGCCGGTGTGCTTCTTTGTGGTCATGTCTTATTGAAATACATGGCGGTAATACATGGATAGCAAAATTCTCATCTGTGCCTTAGACATTTAGCAGCAATCAGGCTTTTCAATCATCGTGTTGATCATCTGGCAGATGTTAAGGCTTTAGGAGGAAAAGTCAAGAAAGATCTAGAATCATAGCTCACTTAAAAACAATACCTATTCTCTGCCAATATTCTTTATATGAATCTGAAAACATAAGATGAACAATCTTTCTACCTCATACGGTAAATACACTGATCATATTTCTCTTTCTGTAATATTAGTTTTAAGGATATAACAGGAATATTAGTTTAAGGATATAATTTAATTGGTTGACTTGATTCTCTAATATAAATTCAAAGATAAATCACTCTTTGTACAGTAGAAATTACAGTTCCCATAACATTTATTATAGATGTATAAATGACAGATATTAACAAAATTTAAAAAATAAATATCATACAAGGGAGAAAATAAAAGCCCAATTGTGGCAATCTAATATTAAACCAATATTAAGAGAAACTTTTTCAAAATGCCATTTTAAAATATTACATAAACAGTATTAAAATAACAATGTGATTTGTGCTATCCCACGATTTTTTGAGAGTCAGATTAGCCACATGAAATAAATGACTACTGGACTGTGCCCTGGTGGCCTAAGTGGATGAGTGCAGGACTGTGGCCCTTGGGCTTGGCGGTTCAAATCCAGCGGCGGCTCTTAGGAGCACCTCTGGGTAGCTCCCACGACCACCAGAGGGCAGTGATGCCCCTCCCCCCCAAAATAAATGACTACCTATAGAGAATTTTCACTTAGATGCACACTCTCTCATGATCAAAAAGCTAAGTGTCACTATAAAACAATGAATAAGAAATGCTCTAATAGCAAGAATTTCAATAAATTAAAAATACTGCCATAACTTGCTAGTCATATCCTATTTTCCTAATGAACTTGAAAATTATCCACCTTTTTATAATATACAAACACAATTACCTGGATTTTAAATGTATTTCCAAATGAAAGACTTATCATTTCATAATGCAACCAACAATTTTAGGCATGACTTATGACTCACACAGACTTCAGCACCATAAAGTAATAAAATGACTAATGTAAATTTTAGCAAGGTACAGGGCAGACTGAAGTATGGCCTTTTGCTGAAGCCCACAGCACATTCTTGTGGTTCCAAGCCATGATGGCGATTTTGACTCACAGAACAAGCCCCTCCTCCCCGCCTGCTGGTCTTCTTGGCTTTGAACATGACAGAAGCAGGTCTCCAGGCCTTTCATCCTGGGAGCAGCTGGATGGGCTCAAACTGGCAACGTTGAACTATTTGCACCACTGGAATTCCTGCACCTTCCCTGGGGCTGTGGGTCCCAGTTCAGCATCACTGTGTTGAATGGCTGGAGCGGTTGATGTGTGCGGGCCGGAACTATGTAGAGAGCGTTTGTTAAAAATTATTCTCCTCCTACACTCGGTTCAGTAAGGGTGGTGGGTCTGTCCTTGTCTTAAGACTGCAGTGTGCAAGTGTCCACAGAAAACACCTGAGGCTGGAAGGGTCTTGCGGTTCTTTGAAGGCTTGAAGGAGCTGGGGCTGGGGTTCTGTCTCTTTTAGGGGTGGAGTTTAGAGCAAAAAGAAAGCCATTCTTTGTTAAGCTTTGTCCTAAAATGCCACCTCCGGCTGAGTTCCCCTTAAGCTACTTGAGATTCTTCAAGTTTCTAGTTTGGTCGGCTGCTTTCGGAGCCAGAGTCCCAATCATTAGCATTCTAATCATTAGTTGATGCTTATTAGCATTTGTGAGGAGTCCCCAAATCACATCAACAAAGGGTGAGAAACCCTTGCTTCTGGTGGGGGGCTGGGCTGGGGTGGCGGGGAGGGTTAGTGGGATTGTTCTTCTTGGATTAATACCAGAGTTCTTTCCCTCAGTGCAGACCCATTCTTTTCTGTGTGGGAATGTTTAACATTCACACTGTTAGGTGAGTCTCTCTCTCTTTTTAAAAAATATACATTGTCCTCAAGTTATCTTAAAAACTTCACAAACACAACAAAATAATTCCTTTGGCACAACGATCTGTTTAGAAATTTGCAAAGCTCTAAAAGAGGGGAGAACTTTCTTTGCCACACTGCCATGCAGCCATTCAAGCAAAGAGTTAATGGAGGCCAGGAAGGCCTCTCTGGCAGTCTGCAAGCTTTGTGTCTTGGCCAAGCTGGGGGCTGAGAGTGGCTGATATTCATTTGTTTGTGTATGAAGCGTTCATTCCCAAAGTCTTAGACATCACATACCAGCATAGAGGATTGTGAAAAGCAGGGACAAACGCAAGTGTTTCCCGGCTGTCCTGTTTGCCTTTCATAGATCGAATTCTGCCTGACAGTGTTTGCCTCTTGGCTATCTAAACAAAATATTCTTGTGTGGCGACTGTCCAGTAAGGATTAATTATTCACATTTAGCAGCCGCCAGAAATATGATTGGGTGAGCCCAAGTACCTAAATGAGCTCTTAGTTGGGAGATCATCAACTCTCCCCTTTAATGCACTATTTTGTTTTACAACCTTGGAGCTCTGGCCTGGAATTACGTAGCTCAGCTAGCTGCTTTGGAACTAGTGCAGAGAGTTTAGGCCAGGAGACAGAGGCAGAAATGTCTCCCAGGCTCCTCAAACCTGCTGTCATTTCATTTTTCTGTCTCCAAAGGCCTTGGGCCTGCACATAGCAACAGCACCCCCTAGTGCGAGAAAGGGAGGGGAGAGGCTCCTGGTTAACTCAGAAAAAGTGCAGTGTCCTTGCTGGGAGGGAGGGAACCAGGTGGCTTGGCCTTTATTAAACAGGATAGTTGAGCCTAAATATACAACAGCAGCGCATCTCCTTGGTTTTGACAGCTGGGGAAGGAGGATGAAGAGGGCAGAAAGAGAGGGTTTTAGGTTACTCATAAAAATGTGAAAGCGGAGGGGAGCCATGGGAGGCAAGCAGGAGGTCACAGGAGGTGTGTATGAGCAATTTGTCATTCTTCACAATATTTCCATGCTTGGCCACGTGCTCATGGGAGTAGAGCCCGGCCACAGAGACCTCCCGATGCTGGCCCAAACGACAAACGTCTGCAAAGCCTGTAGAGGTGAGAATGACGTTGGAAACGCTGGCCGTGAACTGGTTACACGTGGGGTTGCTAGCAGCAAGGTTAGGAGTTTGAAACCACTCGCTGCTCTGTGAGAGAAAGAGATGGCTTTCTTCTCTTGTGAAGAGTTAGCAGTTTCAGAGACCTACTTCCACTCTGCCCTGATGACAAAAAGTCATCACAATGCTCCCCATTGTGTCCTGAGACTTGTCTTTTTGAAGTTCCCTTGATTCTTTAAAGATTTCTTTTCTGAAAAGAGTAGTCATAGCGTCAGTTACTTTGGCCCCAATTTTCTGTCTGGTAAAAATGAACAACCTATTTCCCCAGGCCAAGGTTTCCTCACTAGAGACACAACTGTATTAACTCCTCTGTCAGGTCTCTTCTACTTTTAACATCAGGGCTAGTGTGTCTCTCCCATGTGGGTTTTGCTGCTTCTGAGCTAGATGGCTGCTTATTTATCTCAAGCCTTTAAGATTCCAGTGAGTTTGGATTTTTTTGGGAAGCAGTGCCTTAAAAGTTACTGTGGCAAAAGTGACTGATAGAGAGACATTCCTGATAACAGGGCCCCGATTAAGGAAAGAGCAGGAACTTAAAGTACACTCCACCTTTCTTCCCCCACCTTCCCCTAATCCTCCTTGTATCTTTCATTGTTGACCCTGAGGGGTTTATCCATCCTGGATTCTCTGTGTTGTGGGCTCTAATCTCTATGTAGAGCTGGATTACAAAGAGACGGGAAGAAGGAGTCGTCTTTCATTATATTCATCAAATAAATATTTATTGTCGAACTGCTATTCAATCAAGGTTCTGTTCTAGACACTGAAGGTACAGGTGTTAAACAAAGTCCTTACACTCCTGGAGCTTATGATCTTTGCACTCTGAAGAGCAGCATGTGGTGCAATTTATGGGCAAAGTGGACTCAAAGACATAGAAAACACCCATTGCTCCCCATTGTGTCAAGAGACTTGTCTTTTTGAAGTTTCCTTGATTCTTTAAAGATTTCTTTTCTGAAAAGAGTAGTCATAGCGTCAGTTACTTTGGCCCCAATTTTCTGTCTGGTAAAAATGAACAACCTATTTCCCCAGGCCAAGGTTTCCTCACTAGAGACACAACTGTATTAACTCCTCTGTCAGGTCTCTTCTACTTTTAACATTCGATTTTGCATGGTGGACAGTATCAGAGCGAGTACAGCGTTTGAGCTACCCCTGGGAACCCCATCCAGCTGCTTGGGGATGAGAACAGGCCAGAATGGGTACAAAACAAAACATGGAGAGGTCTGGAAAATTTGACAATCACAACTGGGCTATCTATGTATTTATTATATTGGTTTTTTTTGCCCTACTTTTATTGGGGGCTCTTACATCTCCTCTCATAATACACACATTCATCCAGTGTGTGGAGCACATTTGCACATATGCTGCCATCATCATTATCAAAGCATTCTCTTCCCATTTGAGCCCCTGATATCAGCTCCCCATTTCTGCCCCCCTCCCATCCTCCCTCCCTCAGGAACCCTTGATACATTATAGATTATTATTTCCATATTTTACATCACCCCCCATCACCCCCTAGCTCACTTTTCCATTATTCGTCCCCCTGGGAGGGGATTATAGATTGATCCTCGTGATTGATTCCACCTTTCTTCCCCCACCTTCCCCTAATCCTCCTTGTATCTCTCATTGTTGACCCTGAGGGGTTTATCCATCCTGGATTCTCTGGGTTGTGGGCTCTAATCTCGAGCAGTGTGCATGTTCAGGTCTAATCCGATTTGTAAGGTAGAATTGAGGCCATGATAGTCAGGGGAGGGAAGCACCAAAGAACTAGAGGGAAGTTATGTGTTTCATTGCTACTATTCTGCATCCTGACTGGCTCATCAATTCCCTGTGACTCCTCTGTGAAGGGGATGTCCAATTGTCTACAGATAGGCATTGAGTCTCCACTCTGTGCCACCCCTCCCCTCCCCACCCCCCATTCTCATGGAATACTATTTTGTTCTGGGTTGTAGATGCCTAGATGCCTGTTACCTGATCCCACTGACACCTCATGATCACACAGGCTAGTGTGTCTCTCCCATGTGGGCTTTGCTGCTTCTGAGCTAGATGGCTGCTTATTTATCTCAAGCCTTAAAGATTCCAGATGCTTTATCTTTTGATAGCTGGGCACCACGTTTGCTTGTGCACCCATTTTGTCTTCAGTTATTGTGTTGGGAAGGTGAGCATCACAGAGTGCTGGGTTGTTAGAACAAAGTGTTCTTGTGTGGCCCAGCTGCAACCTTGATTCTTAATATATAGATATGAGTACATAGTTCTATTCCCCTCTCGCTATATATAAATATATATTTACATATGTACATGCCTGTATGTAGAACTCAATAAATATCCTTTCCCTCCTGGTTCTTTCCTCTATTTTCTTTTACTTTCCTCTTTTCCCACCATCATGTTCGGCCGTAATTTGGTTTTTTTTTTTTTTTTTATGGAACGCTTCACGAATTTGTGTGTCATCCTTGCGCAGGGGCCATGCTAATCTTCTCTGTATCGTTCCAATTTTAGTATATGTGCTGCTGAAGCGAGCACCGTAATTTGGGTTTAGTAAGTCCTTGTTGCTACATTGCCCTTGATTAAGTCCCACCAGGCATCCTACACACTTTTTTCCACTGATTTTAGTTTACTTGTTGTTCCCTTGTCCTTGGGTTGATCCCCCTTCTTTTCTCCCACCTTCTTTCCCCTTATCACCCCAGAACCATTGGTCCTATTCTTTTCATTTACAAATTATTTATCCCATCTATCTTATTTAGATAGACATGCAGCTACATTACTAAGTACAAAAACCAGGCAAAGCCAAATAAAACAGCAAAGGAAGTCAAAACCAGCAAAACAATAACAAAAACAAAATAACAATAACATAAAGAAAGTCACTGACAAAATGGGAAAGCCTGTATATAGTTCAAGATCTGTTTGTTGGCGTTTGTGAGTGTTTTCCAGTTGAGTCCCATGGGATGCCCCACTCTACCTCTAAAGCCTATTTTTGGTATTCCCTGGGGATTTCATTTCTTTGCTCCCCTTGCTGCTCTGTTGCATGCCCTTAGTGTTTTGTCACAGCATGATGGTGTCAGATTGTGCACAACTCCCACCCTCCAGTGTTGTCTCCAGTGTTGTCTCCTGCAGGGCTAAGGTTCAGTGAGGGCTGCTGTGTCCCCTGGTGAGGCTGGCCCTGTGGTCCTCTCTGTGTCTTGTCTGCTCTGAGCAGGAATATCATCCTCGGGGCCTGGTGGGCCAGGGTGTCCTCTTCTCCCTCTCCATCCCTTTTCATTTCTCCCATGTGCTCTAAGCTGTAGCCACAACTGGACTATTTAAAGAATGTATCTAGGCCATTTATTCTTGGGGTTCAATTTCCAACTAGAAATTGTCTAGAAGAGAGGAGATTGGTAGTGTGCACATGATGTTGCTCCATTTTTGAGCGGTGCAGTTTGTTATACTTTGCAGATCAATTGGGTTTTGAAATTGATCTACAAAGTTCATGGTCATAGACCTGAGCTGCAGCCACGGCTGTAAAGAACTGTGTGGGGTAGATTTTCTTGTTGTGTGGAGTATTTTCTTTCCTACTTTCCTCTCAAGGCAGGAACAAAGTACAGCCGTCCGATCCTCTTTGAGTCCTGGAGAGCAAGTGACCTACTTTACCATTGTGCCTGAAATATTCAATTAGAGTGTATTTTAGGAAATAGTTTTTCAGCTTGAAACATGACTGCTTCTGTGAAAATATACTTCGATAGAAAAGACACTGGCTGATATTCTTGGTCTGTTTGACCTATGGTGTAAGTTTGCATATAGTCTTCTTGGAAAAATATCACGCAAGATGCCTGAGCTTCTTGAGAAAAAGCAGCCATAATTCCCATTCTATAGGTACACGTGAATATTAATGTAAGCTTCTATGGGGTTTAGAAAGCTAAAGCACAAACAAACAAAAGCCCCGTAATTTTCCCGACTCTAACAACTCGAAGAGGTTGGTCTGAAAACACTCCGCTGGCTAGGCTTTCTGTACCTTGCCGTCCTCCCCTTTGTGGTCCTTCACTTTCTCTCTGAAAACTAAAGTACAGGTCGGTGTGGCTTAGCATCCACGACACATCCTGTGAAACTGGTTGTTATGCGGTATAGATGCTGCACAGACACTGCGTCCCTAGGGTGCGGGGGCTCAGGGCACACTGGCTCAGGCACAGCAGATGCAGACATTGCAGACTGACCGGGAGCATGCTGTTGTGACTGTCTTCTCTGGGTGGCCAGGAGGTCAAGGGCACTACAGCCAGTGCTAGCCACGCATGA
>PVJH01047856.1:0-11083 GCA_004026705.1 Nesogale talazaci | reverse complement strand
AAAGTTGACTGCATACTCAAAACTTTACTGGGAGGGTAAAAATTTGGGGATTGAAAAGATGTAATCCACTGGTATTGTAGAATTTGCCTTCAGTCTAAAGGGATGTTTCTATCACTCCTTGTCATATAGATTTCAGGGGATTCCATCTTTGTTCCCAAACTCTATTTTTATTGGCAGTTACCATGCAGGTCATCATTTTACTTGAATTTTGTTCTTTCCACAAGACAAAAAGGTAAGAAATAGCTATTATATCTTGACTTAATTCTCTTCTTCCTTTACTTAAACAAGGAATTCATATTTTCCCTTTCTCTCTTTTGGATTGGATTTTTCACCCTCCACCTGCCACGATATGTTAATGTATTCTTAATCTGTGAACAAGAATTAATTTGAAGGAGAGCTTTATTTTTGTTTTCAGTTAAACTGAATGAGATCATACTGCAATATGGTATGATGGGTTATGATTTCAGTCCTTGGTGAGTATGGCTTATTTTACTTATGTGTGTATGTATGTATGCATGCATACATGCATTTAATGTGTGTGTGTAAACAGACCAGGGAAGTTGTATTCTCTCTCCTTTCTCTCTCTCACACACATACATTATGCATACACCCATGTAGAAGATATTATAAGTTTCTTAAAATCCAAGAAGTGAAAAAAATGGCTCCAATAGAAGTTGAATGAGACAAGGAGAAATACTCCTCTGAGTCAAGAGAGATGGGGGGAGGAGAGAGAGAGAGAGAGAGAGAGAAATATGATTCTCCGCTCACCTCCAAAATTCAGGATGTGATATGTTATGACAGCAGCTCTCTTAAACCGAGACATTCTCCACATCATCTCCAGTAAAATGTGGAGCATATGGAAGACAGTGGAAATAGCTGTTTTTATGTCTTTGCCTGCTAAGCTAACATGAGTATCAGTATCAAAGGATTGTCATCATTATAGGTCATATTCCCCTGCTTTTTAAATGCTATTTTTCCATGCCTGGTAACTTTTGAGCAGATGCCAAGCATTCAAGTATTTGCTCTAATAGGTGCTTGGTATTTTGGTATTCCAAAATAAAATTCTTGAATTTAGTCCTGTATATAGTTCAATAACATAGCAGCTGTGTAATCCTTTCAGTTCTTGTTTTTAAGATTTGTTATGTGACATCTGAGTGCTGTTCCGTCTAGGGCTAATTACTCTCCAAGACTAGAAGAACCTTCTGTTCAGCCTCCCCATTTCCCTAAGTATTGCAAAATCTTTCTCTTGGATGATCAGAGAGAATCCTCTCCCTAGTTTTGTGGCACATGTCTCCACTATTCCTGTGCAGGTGCTCGTTCCTGCAGTTCCTTCTCAGATGTACACTGAGCAGTTATAAGTTTGACACTGGAGGAAAAACTCTCTGTGACTAATCTGAACCTCATTCTTGGTGCACAGTATCCCTGCAACCATTGCATCACCCTGTGACTTCTAACAGCCATGGTCTCCTCTCTCACGCAGCTTACATGCCCTTCAGGCAAAGAAGTTCCTATACTTTTCGTGTGATTATATCTTTGTGGAAAATCTAACAATACCCTCCTAAAGAAGCCCTCATCTTAACTCATGACATCTATAAATATGTGACATGAAAAAGGCAGACTAGGGCTACTGCTCTCATTAAAGTTACTGAAACACTGTCCATAAAATAATGATATTATTTTCTTTTATTCTTCTATCACAAATGCATGGGCTGTAAGAGAACTTGACCTATTGCTTCTGGCTTAGGACATTGAAGGGAAGAGGGTCAAAACATGGGCAGTGTGTTAGATAATTTTATGTCAACTTGAAAATGTCCAAAAATGTAGGGGTGAAGTTAAACCTGTCTATCAGGTGAAAAACCATAAGCTGTCTCCTTAGCCATGGCGCTCTTATAAGGAGAACCGTTGGGTTCACCCCCTTTACCTTGGTTTTTCTCTTGGTTGTCCACTCTGACAGACGGGGGAGTCCTAACCTGCTTCCACCAACCATGGATTCAAAAAGTACTGCACTCACAGACCTGTGATCTGTGTACATTCTGCTCACTGCATGTGGATGTGCATCTGAGAAGGGACTTATAGACTAGCTATCATACTTTTGGCCTCTGCTGGGAATACACACACATGCATACATTACTTTTTGATATAAAGCACTTACATCTACCTTCATGAGCATCACTGACTGCGTTCCTATGTTGACCAGGCTTCCTACAGGTGATCTCTGAAAACTGGACAAGACAAAAAAAAGCAAATTGTTGTTGTTATTGAGCATAAAGAAAGGATCACACCCTTGCCAACAAGTTTGTCATACCATAGTGAAATAGGCATAAAGCTTAGAAAGGTTTTGTAAGGCAAAGAAGCCCTGCATGTGCTGGATAGATGCTGTGGAGTCCCACCATGGACTCAGCCCTAGTATGGTTGTCTTCGGAGGTACAGATAGTCTCTATGAGTTGAAACTAATTCAGTGACACCTAACAACAACAGCAACAGCAACAAGAACTAATGGCATTAGACTTCACTTAAGTCTTAGACTTAACATTTACTCCCCTAGGAGTAAATAGCTGTTTCAAGTTTCATATATGTGGTATTATCTTAACAGAGAAAACAAGCATAGCATCCTTGCTCTCACATTGTGGCAGCCCTGGTGGTCTAAGTGCTAGGCATGGGGCAGTGGTCCATATGGTCATCAGTTCAAAACCACCAGAAGCCCCATGGGAGAAGGGTGATGTACATGCACTACTGCACACAGGGACTCTCTAAAAGCCACAGGGGCTTGCTATGAGTGGGCAGTCACTCGAGGCCAATGAGTTTGCTTTGGCTTAGACCCTCATATTGCAAAACTATCTCAGAGCTGTAATGTGGGTCAGTGATATAGCCTTTCTTATTTTCTGTTTCTCAGGGGTTACTGTCTCTGAGTACAGATGGACAGTGTGATGTGAACTGTGATGCACATAGCTTATCCAACACATATTGCTTTACGCTGTTCCAGGCAGAAGGGTATATCTACTCTTCCTTACTCCATCTGACAGGAAAATAAATCTCCAATATGTTGCATAATGATTAAAAACATTATGGGGAAAACGTTTATTCTAGCAGAGTGATTCATGTATGTAATTAAATAATTTATTTAATCTCATTTCATTTCAAATATCCTTCCCAGAGAATCTTGCTTCTAGGTAATTCTAGATGAACAACCTATCTAACTCAGTGTAAAGAAAATCAGTATTCTCACAACTGGACCAAAATAAAGAAAATATTGAGGTTGTCAAGGATTTCATTTCCATGGCTCCACACTCACTGCTCATGGAAGCAGTAGTTAAGGAATGACCTGACATATTTCATTTGGCCAAACTGCTGTGCAAAACTTCTTTAAAATGTTGAAGTAGACAAAAAGTCATTTGGAAATGTAAGGTGCTCCTTATCAATGCTTTTGCCCCTTTGCTTTTCTAATCACCTCAGACTTATGTGAAAGGTAGACAACAAATGCAGAAGACTGAAGGAGAATTGATGTATTTTTAATATGATGAAGAATGTTTAGTGCATCATGGACTGCCAGAAAAATAAACAAAATCTCCTCTGGAAGATGGGAGCACTCCTTAGAAACTAGAATGGATAAACTTTGTCACATGTTAGCAGATTTAGACATGTTAGCAGAAGAGAGTAGTCCCAGGAAAAGAACATCAGGCTTAGTAAAATAGTGAGTCAGTGAAATAATTTTTTTAAGATGTCCTCAATAAGGCTGGCTGACACAGTGACTTAGCAATGGGCTCAATCATAAGATTGAGAGGCTGGGGCAGGAAGAGAAGACTGTTTATTCGCTGGGGCATATGGTTGCTCTTAGAGAGAGCTGCTGCCGAAGCACCCAAGAATCCCATCATGGAGAAGTTATTAAACAACACAAGAAGCATCAAGATGCAATCACAAGCATACAGTCATTGTATCCAAATAGAGTTGGATGACATGGAGCAATGATAGGATATTCCATAGAATTCAGAATGAATGGTACTGAAAGAAGAAGTGCAAGCTCCACTAAGGCATTGGAAACAAATGCAATTCAAGGATATGGTGGGGACCAAGTGATATATTTTAACAAATGTGTGCACTACTGGAAGCACCACTCATTTATGTACAGAAACTTGAAAACAAAGACAACAGCTACTTGGCAATGGACTGCAAGATCTACACATGCAGTATCATTTCAAGGATGATCTATTAGAATGAAGAAACTGCTGATCAAAATCATTAATGCCAAACACAATTAAATTATGCTGCAAATATTTTTAAATAGGTGAAGCAATCATATACAGGGAATGCAAGATATTCAAGCTATTCTCAGAAGAGTACTTGGAATGATGGATATCATTGTCAATATCAAATGGATCTTGGATTAAAGTGGAAAGCATCAGAGAGATATTAGCCTGTGCTCTTTTGCTGTGCAAAGGCATTCAACTGTGTGGATTACAACATTATGAATAAACTACAAATATTAGGAATCCAATAACACCAAATTGTGCTCATGTGCTACCTGTAACCAGACTATTCAGTTGTTTGGAACAAAGGAATAGATAAAAGAATAAAGGAGTCATGTGTGGTTTAAAATTAAGAAAAATTTGTGTTATGTTTATATTCTTTCTCCTTCTTACCAATCAGTATGCTTAACAAAAAATCGGAAGAAGTTGATGATAGGAATAACAGCACCAGGAATGGAAAAGATTGATTAATATTACCTGTGATGCGAGGAGGGCACAATCTCGTTTGCTGAAAGATACAATGAAAATAAGAACTAGGCTTCAATGTGGATTACCCCCTAACATAATGCCAACAGAAAACATTGAAACTGGACCAATAGATGACATCAAGATAAAAAGAGAAAACTTTGCAGTTGTCAAATATTTCATTTCACTTGCATTCAATATCAACACTCATGGAATTAGCAGGAAATTAAAGGGCAAATATACCAATTTTTCTGCAGAAGGCTTCTTTAAAATGCTTACTAACAAAGAAGTCACTCGGTGGACCAAGCTGCACCTGATTGAAGCAATAGAAGCGTAATCACCTCTTATGAATGTGACACCTGGACAACGAATAAGGAGGGCCAGAGGCTCAGGGATGGAATTGACAATAGATGCTGTTGTCAAAGGACACTAATTGCCCCTTGGACTTCCAGAAGAATGAAGACCTGTCTTGGAAAGAATACACCCAGGATGCTTGCTGGAAGTAAGGATGGCAAGATTTGGTCTCATATAATTGGGACATTACCAGGAGGAACCAGTCCTGCATGGAATGCTGGGGTGTGGTGGTTCTGAGTTGGAATGCAAGCTGCAAAGTCAGCACTCAGGAAACCCCAGCTGCTGTGCCACCGGACAAAGGGGAAGCTTATCTACTTTCAGAAGGAGTCACAGCCTCAGCGACCCCCCTGAGGCCGCTCCCCTCTGTTGTTTGCTTGGTTTTTGTTGCTGTTGTTTAGTTTTAGGCCAGTCCCTGGAAAAGGATATCATGTCAGTTAAAGCAGAAGTAAACAAGATGAAGGTCCCACCAAGTGTGCCATTCTGTGTATGGTGTTGTGATGGTGTCAGGACACCTAGCAGCAGCAGCAGCAGCAACAACAACAGATTTGTTGATTGCATTGTGTTGATAATACGGCTTCTATTTGGTAGCTTTATTTGTTTTGAATGTTATCTTCTGTTTCCTTGAATCTTGTTAAAACTCGTTTTGTTGTTGTTTTGTTTTTTGGGCATCACTGCCCTCTGGTAGGAGTAGGAGGCCCAGCCTTTCCTCCTGTGGAGCCGCTGCTGGAATTGAACCTCCATCCCAGTGGACTGCAGTCCTGAGCACAACCACTACGTCACTGGGGCTCATTCCGAATCTTGTTAAAACTTTACTTTTAGAAGTCTTTACTTTTGGAGTGGTTGTTTTGATTTCCTATCCTTATATCTTTAAATGTTATATTTTAACGTCTAATGCCTTTTTTAAATCCACTCATTTTTTTGGATCATACATGAGCTATTTACCAATATTGTGTTCTGATGCATATTTTATCAGCTTAATTATTTTACAAATAGATGTCATTTTTATTTGGTTGATTTCTAATAGATCCATGTGCTCACTTTGATGCAATTGCTTTTGATTATATATATATATATATATATATATATATATATATATATATATATGAAACAAATAAAGAAAACCCAATTGCTTTTGCTGTCTCTTTGGTAACAGTCTATTTTAAATTCCTAAACAATTTGATCTTGCATGTCCACCATTTATTATGGCATATTAAGCATATTGCTACAGAGATTTCCATAAAGAAAAAACACAATTATAGAAGACAGTGAGTCCACTCCAGTTCAGGTCTGTAGGGCAGAAATAAATGGGAGTCCAGTAGCACCATGGACTGAGGACTGGAACCCTGGAGATGAAGCAGGGAGCTCAAAGGCTGGTAGATGCTGAATTGAATGAATGCAGGTCTACAGTACACTGTGGGCTCCTGGGGCCAGAAAACACTAACAGCAGGATTGGCAAACCATATTCCGAATACAAATCCAGCAGTCTAAGTGATCTAGTGCACACACACTGTCAATGAAGCCTCCATCAAGTGTGTCAATCCTGTGGTTATATTCATAAAGTGGTTCTCCCTCCTAATCTTCCTGTACATGCTTGACTGCTTCACAGAAGATCCAATCCCATATCTTAAATCACACCATCAGTACCATTGGAGAGTCCTCACCCACTCCTGTTGGCTTAAAACCTGACATGGGAGAAACGTTGATTGCCCCAAGTTGATTGTCACACATACCTATTATATGCTCCGTTGAATATATCTTTATAGTCCCTACCACTATTTCTAGAATGTAGGGATATTAAAACAGAATCTTGTAAAAAGAACAACGGCTGGTTTTGCTTGTGGGAAATATGCTTTCTCCTTACTGACATGCAAAGTGTTTCCGCAGAAGAGGGGAATCTTGGTAATCACATAAACATTTTCCTATAAAAAACCTAACCATTTCAGAAAGAATACATATTCTCCAGAAAGAGAAGCAGGAAATAATAAGACATTATATTAGAGACATGGAGAAAAAGAAAGTGTATTTGGATCTGTTGTTAGCCAAAGTCACTTCTTATCAGGGATTCAGTAAAAGTTTTTTATCGACAAAAAACAGAAAACTCAGATATACTCTTTATACTATTTCCATAATTACTTTGTCTTTTGAGCTTTCCCATGGATTTGTGTGTGTGTTTCTACTTTTTGCAGAAGCCATTTCTCCCAGGAATTGTTTCTAGATATGTCCATATCTTCCTGCCTTCTTATTGACAAAATGATCCTAGTTATTTCATGTTTAATAGGTGATACCTATGATACTCTTCTTTTTTATGCCTAATCTTAAAAATAACTGACTATGCCTTCTTCTCCCACATCATGACAGTCATCTTATCTGGTATTTCACATTTACAGTAATAGAAGTAGGCATCAGAGTTGGAACATTTCACTATATTTATTCAAGTTGTGTGCAGAGCACATTTCTTCAAGGAAGAGGAATATGACATCAGTATTGGAAAAGGTACTTAACCTGCAATATGCAGATGACACGGACTGGCTCGATGACAATGAGGAGGACGTGAAGTACCTGTTGATGAAGACCCAGGACAGAAGCCTTCAGTACTCACTGCAACTACATGCAACAGGAGCCAACACTCTGCACTCTGGATGGATAGGTGATCTCCAAAGGACAAGTGAAACAATGGGAACTTTGCAAGGAACTCCTTACCCTTATATCTGCAACCGATGCTCATGGAAGTAGCGTCCAAGGAATTCGGTGAGAGATTGCAATGGGCAGATCTGCTGTGCAAGATCTCTACAAAGTGTCAGAGAGCAGAAAAAGGACTTCACTTCATTTTTGGTTTTGTTTTTCAAGAGTCTTATTAGCTTATCATCCATGTGTGATAACATTCAAAAGTTCAATCGCATCCACAAGAGTTGCACAACCATCAGCGTGGTCAGTTTCAGCCACCTGTTCAAGCTTGTCCTCATTTTTATTATTTTTTCCTTTCCCCTCCAATATTCCTTGTGTTACCTCCCAGGAAGCATTAAGCCATGTCCAGTCTCTATAGTTTTATCCATTCAGGATTTCATAGGAAAACGTCAAAAAGGCAAACAACAACATACTTTGGGAATGAACAGGCACCTGATTCAAGCGACTTTTCTATCACTTTATTCCATTTGAAATCTGGATAATCACTAAGGAAAAGCCCCAAGAAATGTTGTACCTGAATGATAGTGTTTGGGAAGAATCTCACCAGGATCATGAGCTTCCAGAAAGACAAACCATGAGTCTTGGAAGAAATGCAGTCTGAATGTTCCTTAGAAATGAGGATAATCAGACCCATGCCTTCTTCTTGGGCACATGCTCAGAAATTACCAGGATGTGCAGAAGGACATCATGCTCCTAATGTAGAGGGTGAGCAAAAAGGTGGAAGGACTTCAACATGAGGTATTGATGGCATAGCTTCAAGAAGAGGGCCAAACATAGTCACGATTATGAATACAGCACAGAACTGGGCAAGGCTTCCTTCTTTGGGATGAAGAGTCACTATGAGTCAAAACCACACAAGGAAAATGAAAAAAAAGCAACAGATGAGGCTATCACTGGATTTAATGCTTGAGGATATGTGTTATCTAGCTATGCCAGGATTTCAAGTGGTTTGATCATTATGTGCTGATGTGATTTGGCATCTATTACTTGGCAGCTAGGCAATGATGTGATTTAACAGTTATGTATGGACGCTGTTATTTATTTGTGGTCTGCTATGGTCATATTCAATTTCTGCAAAAAGCTTGCTTTTCACACAATAACTTGGTATTTCGAACCTAATGGTTCAATGAGGAGTGGGTTTGCAAAACTTTCGGTCTGGAAAATATCATTCATTTCTTCTTCTCTGAGCTCAATCTTGAACATTCTATACAACTGTGGAAGTTCCCTCTGGCTTGCAAAGCAAAATATTAGACATTGGCTACTTAGGTAAACAGAAATGCGAAAGCCCTGTGCCTGTGTTTAAGTGTCTGAGAAGCCACACTCTCCCTGAAGACCTTAAGAGAAGATCCTCCATACAGACTTCTCCCTCGCTGAGGTTCCTGTCAATCTTCCGTACCCCCTAGTTTGAAGCCACATTGATCCAAACTCTGTATCTATTCCCTATGCTCACCTTCTGTGTCTCCCTGTCTCTGACTCCTTTCCCTTTAATTTATAAGAATCATGTTTCAATGCCTCGTTAATGAACAGCATCTTCATCAGCCCTGTTTCCAAACAAGATCACATACACAGATCCAAGAGCTAGGATGCTTTAATATTTTTTGAAGGGACACAGTTCAATCTGTCTTAATAATCTGGGATAAGAACAGAAAAATAAACTCTCCTTGTAATTAGCCAGAGTGCTCTGAAATCCCAACTCTACCACTTTGGTTGTATGGGCCAAGAGAAATTATTTAGGTATTTGGCACATTTTGTTTATGTATACAAAGCACAAGGTAAGAATTGACTATGAGACAAATATATAAAACTATTATCATGCCACTAGTTTTCAAATAAAATGTACTTCTCTCCTTCTGTAACTGGAAGCACAATTAAAAAATATATCCCAGATTTTTTCCATCAAGCAGATGTGCCTGTTTTATGTCCCAAATTCCTTCACCATGACGAGTGGTTGTGAGTGTGTTCTGTCGGGCTCTGCTGATGATTTTAGTGACATAAAGCAAACTCTTATACTCAAGAAGTTATTTTCCAGCCATATATTTTAAAAGAGGATCTTTTACCTAATATATGTTTCTTCAATTTACTTTTTATAGGACATTTAATTGTCTGCTGAGAAAAGAAATAAGTCTTAGCCTTTCGGATTTCCAGTGTAACCTTTCCTGCTTGAAAATCTCTTGAAAGACATCACCTCTTCTGCAGCAGGTATAGTTTTAATGATGTTTTGATGCCATATGTCAAATCTCATCACTTGCTGTGAGGAGTGACATTTCTCTTGAAAGCCCCTAGCAATGGCAACGTGAGTTGGTGGTGGGTATCTCACACAATACAAATAACTCCCCAAGCCAGCCTGGTTCTTTTCAACATTCTGCTAGGATGCACAGAGATATACCACTTCCACTGCACTGCTTTTTAGAGAACATTCACATTGATGGAAAAGCAGCTGCATAGTTTGGGTTTTATATTTTATTTATTTTCCTTTTCCCATTTTTTTGAGATAGATATGTTTCATAAATGCTGATTTTGTTCATTCACTCATTGTGTAGTGTACATATTTCTGGAAACTATTTCATGAGTGTCTAAAATAGTAAAATATAGAAACTTGAAACTATCATTGAGAAATTTGAGTTTTCTTAATTATGTATCGTTTTGTTTTTATTGATAGAGGAATGTACTTCACTATGGATTTATTTATAAGCTCATTAAAAGTAACAGATAATTAAGGTTAGGATTTCTAGATGAAGCTCCATCTTCCACAAGGCGGATGTGGAGAAAGTACCTTAAAGGAATATTTTATTTTTACACCACTTATATAACTTTCCTGAAACACAATGGAAGTTCATTCAAGAGTTCAGTACTTTTCCACTTTGATACCCCACTGGGTTAGGACCAGAAATCCAGGGAAGATTTCTTGAATCAAAACACACAAAACCCCGGAAAAATGCATGACTTTCAAAACCCACCAGGAAGCCTCCTCCAAATGGGGAATGCCACATATTTCAGGTGGCTATTTATATCCTGGAGAGTGAGGTTGTGTGACTTTAAAATCTCACCATACAAAATCAACCATCACAACTGCATTGGTCACAAAGAAATCTGTACTCTTCTTAAGTCTTCTAATTGCTGGATGAATTATTGTAAATGGAGAAAATCATCCATGTATGTAAACTCAAGAAAATGTATAGTGTTTCATCTCTACAAATATATGGTGAGGCATAAAAGCCCAAACCGACTGCCATTGAGTATATTCTGACTCAAAGAGACACCTTATGGTTTCTAAGGCTGTAAATGTTTATGGGGACAGATAGCCTCATCTTTATTCTGAAAGTGGCTTGGAGGTT
>PVJH01047855.1:0-11112 GCA_004026705.1 Nesogale talazaci | reverse complement strand
TAATGCTTGAAGCAGAGTTCTGAACGTTTCAAATACTAGCAGGGTCTCCTATGATGAACATCTTTCGTTAGGGCTTCCAGTCTAAGGCAGACTAGAAAGAAAGGCCTGGCAATCTCCTGCTGAAAATAAGCCATGAAACTCTTAGGGATCACGATGTAATGGTGTTCAAGATAGTGCTAGAAGATGAGGGCCTTGTTCATTAAGAAACAACACAGCAACCCTGACAGTGGTTTCACACTCACTAATGACCGTGGGTCCTTCTGTTATACTAGGTGAGTACAAAGGTATTGCTACTGTGGTTCTGGTTTAAACAAGCACAGTTTAAAAAAATGTGTTTAAATATGCCTCGGTGATCAGTGGATGGCTACAGACAAGCTCTTCCAGAAGTACGTTTCTCTAAGGTCCCCGTGAGTCTGACCGGGCTCAAGAGCAGCATAACAAGCAGCCTTCATGGATTCAGGTAGTCCTCCCCTTCTTTTGCTTAATCTGAGCTCTCAGTGTAGCTAAGCAACCTCTCCTGCTACTTCCCTTTCCCATCTGCCTCTATTTCCACACACCAAGGACTCACTCTCCTTTGTCTCCATGCTGACAGCTCCGAAATACCACCTTAGGTTGGGTATATCATCCTGTTTCTATTTAAGCTACAGGTCTTGTCTTCTAAATGAATCTCAAAACCAAATTTGTTTCTGAAAAACATAAGAGCCCTCCTCAAATTCAAAAGAATCTCACTGTTGTCCAGCTGACTCTGACTCAGAGACAACCTCCTGAATAGAGTAGAACTGTCCCAGTGGATTTCTGAGACTAAATCTTTACAGAAGTACAAAGCCTCATGTTTCTCCCACTTAGTAGCTGATGGTTTCAAACTGTTGACCTGTCGATAGCAGTGCCAGGCGGACTCCACTAGGGCAAGCTTCCTGGATCCCTTCTAGAAGCCTGAAATGACAAATGATGCTGCGGTCAGTTCTGTCTCGTGGCGCGTCTGTGCACCACGGAATGAAGCACCATGTGGTCTTGTGCAATCCCCACTGTGCCAATCCATCTTCCTGAGGGCCCTGTCCTTTTTCACCAAGTCTCTACTTTACCAAGCATGATGTCCTCCTGTTCCAGAAACTGGACCCGCTTCATAATATGTCCAAAGTACGTGAGGCCAAGTCTTGCCATCTTCATTGTGAAGGAACATTCTGGCTGAACTTCTGGTAGTCCAGGATATAGCTAATATTTTTGGTAACACCATGAGTCAAGGTTATCAAACATTTGTCAGACTCTGCATATGTATAAAGTATATATCAGCTGAGTCAGGTGCACATTAGTTCTCAAAATTATAACTTTGCTTTATAACACTTTAAAGAGCTATTCCTCCCTGTTTTTAAACAATTTTTATTGTGAATTAGGTAAAACTTTATTTTCAGATATTGAATTTTGTATGTATTACAAAGCTTGATTTCTGATCTGCTACTTGTAGGAATGTTGATCCTTGAATATTTCCATCTTTTCTGCTTTTATCATCATGCTGCTTATTGGTCCAGTTGTGAGGATTTTTGTTTTCTTTATATGAATATATCATCCATACTGATGGTTATAATCTTGATCTTCATTAGCGTTTCCAGTCTTTGCTTTCAGCAAATAAGGTTATGCTGTGTGTGTACTATAAGTTGTTGAGGGGTCTTTCTTCAAATCTTATGACACATTTTTCTTCACATACTCCAGTGTCATGGATTATTTGCTCAAGACAGAGAATGACAGAGTGAAAGGCTTTACCCCTGGTGCACAGTCTTCCAAATTTCTTTTTTTGTTTGTTTGTTTGTTTTGGGGGTATCACTGCCCTCTGGTGGTGGGAGTAGGAGGCCCAGCCTTGCTGCTGGATTTGAACTTCCAACCCAGTGGGCCGCAGTCCTGCGCACAACCACTATGCCACCGGGGCTCAGCCCAGCTTTCCAAATTTCTAAACTAGACAGTACGCCACAAAAAACCTTAACAAAACTTTCTATAAAGAAAGAATATGAACAAAAACTTTCATATGACAATAAAAGTAAAAAATGAGTTTTAAAATTTGGAGCAATTTCAATGTATAGGAACACTTGTGTATGGTACAAACACAAGAACACATGCACATGTGTGCATGCATGAGTACACACACACGCACTTCTGTTATTCTGACTCAAAATTGAGATATAGATAAAAATAATCTTTACAAAAAAGAAACATATAGGAAAGTATCATACATTATAAAATATGGGATATTTCCAAAGTTGTATTTTGTGGTCAACCCATAGTTTTAAATAATTTTATTAATAATGAAGAAAGAATCCAGATAAATTTAAGAAGAACTTCCAACAAATTTTTAAAAATAAGCAAACTTAAAAAATAAAAAGAGGGCTGAGCCCCGGTGGCGTAGTGGTTGTGCGCAGGACTGCGGCCCACTGGGATGGAGGTTCAATTCCAGCAGTGGGGCTGGGCCTCCTACTCTCACCACCGGAGAGCAGTGATGCCCCCCCCAAAAAAAACAAACAAACAAACAAACAAAAAATAAAAAGAAAATTTTGAGAGCAGAGATTAGAAAATATAATAACTATGAAGTAAATTTAGGATTTTTTTAACAACATGATAGCATTTTATCAAGCTTAAGGGGAAAGAAATCCTCATAATTTCATTCACTAACAGATGTCAAGAAAACAAAAAATATCCTAAGACAGTATTCTAGACATTTGATAGCATAATCAAAATCTGTTAACCTGAAAGTCAAAATGTTGCCTCCAATCAAATTATTGTTTCATTACTTTTTTTTTTTTTTTGATTTTTTTGGTTTTTGGGGTATCACTGCCTTCTGGTGGTGGGAGTAGGAGGCTCAGCCTTGCTGCTGGATTTGAACCTCCAACCCAGTGGGCTGCAGTCCCACGCACAACCACTACGCCACTGGGGCTCTGCCCCCCCATTACTTTCATTTTTATACATTTATAAACTCTCTGATACTTTGCATATTTCAACTATAAGTTTGTGTGTTTATTTTCAGCAAAGGTCATGATGATGATGATAAGCCCTCTGGGTGGTTCAGCCTTGTTGGTTCAATCCAGCTACTTCACAAGAGAAAGTCCAAGCAGCCTGCTTCCCTAACGATCGAGAGTCTTGGAAAGCCTACCTAGGTTTGCTAACGAGTCAGAATCAATTCGATGGTAGCTGGGTTAGCTGTGAGATAATGAGGTAGAAATCATGTTGGGATCCTGCGATCTTAAAACATTGTTTTAGAAAACTCAGTAGACTCTGTGAGACATAAATTGCTAAAAACAAACAAACAAACAAACAAACAAAAAACCCAAACTGAGCGATTGCATGCAGAGTGATACTCTTAAGTATCAATATAATTCATTCATTTTAGTGAGATATTCAAAATTAATAACCTTCTTGCTTTATTAATAAAGAATCTTTGCAAAAAGCTGACAGCCACTTGAAAATATAAATGTAATCTGTCTTCTGTGGTACAATCCTTTACGAGTATTACTAAAATAGTTCTTCCTTTAAGTGTAAACCATTCTGAAAGCACAATTACAACTAAGCCCTGTACTCATTATTGATTTAATAAAAATGGATTGCCTACATCCTATCAATTTATTGCTGTAGCTAAAGATTTACAACATGCTATTTGGTTTTCAAGCACTAGATTCACCCTAATACACTTTTGTTAAGCTTGGTTAACTTGATTATTCAAAAAAGAGAATTGTAAAAAGACAAAAATTAAAACCCCTCATCTAAAAGACTTATCTATTAACTTTCTAAGCACACAAATATTGGAACACCTTATGGGTACCTGGGTCTACTTTAGATCCACAGGGCACAGAGTTGAATATGAGCTCTCTCTGTTCTCTGAGAGCTGGGACGCTAGCTATTAATACTGCTCGGGTGTATTATCACAAGTAACAAACTCATATGGAGTGGTATATGCCTAACGTATGTTAGGCATACGTTATCATCTCTGTTTTATAGAGAGCTTTTTTTTTTCTCAGACATTGTTAGCACATGGTAGACTCTTCACTGATATCAAAACTGTAGGATTCCTGTCAGAAACATATACAAAACGAAAGATCAAGAAAAACAAGATACTCTTTACATAGAGTAAGTATGCAAATACTCAGGTGATTACACACCCACAGATTATAACCACATGGACACACACAAGAAGCATTTATACTTTGTTTTTTTAAAGTCATGAATGCATTTCCGAAATCTAGGTTTCCCAGGCAGTCTCCTTTGGGCCCGAGAATCCTGATTTTAAGGCTGAGGAATCATACTTTGAGCGGCACTCACGTCCCCCGTGGCCTGGCTCAGGAGCTCCCTGGACGTCAGAGCTCACCTTGCTGCCAGAGCGTGAACTGGCTCCAGTCACCCTTCTCCCGCAGGTTTTCATCCTCAGGCAGGAAGAGGCCTCTGGTTTTGTCCATCACGGCAAGGCCTTCGTCCCGAATTATCTTCCAGTTTCTTTCTAAGGACTGAAGGAAAATTTTGTCTTACTGGATTGAAATTATAACTGACAAGTCATTCTTGACATTCTCAACTTTTTCGTTTGCTTAACTTAATTTTTGTTTTCACCTAGATTGTTATGATTTGCAGAGGTCTCATGTCAAAGATTGTGTGTATGTGTGTGTGTGTGTGTGTGGTGTGGGCATCACTGCCCTGGTGGGAGTAGGAGGACCAGCCTTGCTCCTGGAGAGCTGCTGCTGGATTTGAACCGCCAACCCTGTGGGCCCCAGTCCTGCACTCCACCACTACGCCACCGGGGCTCAGCCCAATTTAATTTCTTAAAAATTATGTTTTCATAATTAAGTGTCTTTGCATTGTAAAAATTTCATGGAAACCTTATCAAATTTGCAACTTCATAATTCACATTTATTTTTGCCTAAAGGGATATTGATAATAAATAAGAATATCGATCTTACTCTATCAGTAATAAATGACCTTATCACCAGTAGTTACATCAATACTACAATCATCAAAACCTCTTGCCTGTTAGTCTGCTGTACGGGAGTGGCCGCATGTTGCTGGAATGCTGTAGCTGGGCCACCAAGTAGTTCAAAGGCCACAAGAGTCTCCCCTGGTAGCCATGTTTCAGTAGGGCACTCAGACTGGGAGCACATTATAAGGATGAGCCACTGAAAACCGTCTGTGTAAAAGCTGAAATTTTCTGATACATGGCCAGAAGATAAGCCTCCTCAGGTTGAAATGTACTCAAAATACGACTGGGGAGGAGCTGCCTCTTCAAAGGAGAGCTGATTCTAACGGCAGACATTAGCAGTCCAGCTGAATCCCAACGAGGGACGTGGCAAAGACATTGCTGGTGTCAGAAGGATACTGGCTGAAAGCCTATTGTTGTTGTTGTTGCTATTGCTGCTGTAGGTAGGTGCTGTGGAGTCAGTCTGACTCACAGAGGTAGAAAGACTGCCTGCTGCTGTACTATCTTCACAATCATTGGTATCTTGAAACGCGGGGGTGTAGCACTGGGTCAATACATCCCTTGACAGACACAAACAGGCAGGAAATAAAAAGAGAGAGAAAAATTTGCACATAACCAGGAAACAAAAATGGGCAAGGGTGGCCAGACAGATATCAGATAAAGTAAACTTTAAATGAAAATTTATGAAAAAATATAAAGATAATACATGCTAATAAAAGGGCTCTCACCAAACCCCAAATAGTTAATACATATTAGGTACATGATCGATAAATATCGATATAGATATACCTAACAGCAAAGGCGAAGTCCTTCTAGCCCTGTGGGGTAAGTGTTGTGCTGCTAATAGCAAAAATGGTAGCTTACATCCACCAGGCAGTCCCTCCACGGGGACAAAAGATGAGGCTATCTACTGTTGCAAAGGTTTAGTCTCTGAACACCTCCAAGTTGATCAGTATGATTTGGAATCAGCTAATAACAATGGGTGTGGTAACAACAGTTCACCAAAATAAATGAAACAGATGCCGATTACTCTGAAAGGAGAAATCGAGAACTCCACAATAATAGCAGGGGACGAGAGACGAAAAGAGATGGACAAAAAACAGAAACACATACCGTGCTCCTGGACTCTAAGACTTTAATGAAAACATCAATTCTATCTCATACAAATTCAATATAATGCTGCTATACATCCCCAATAGAGAACGGAAACAAGAAAGAGCAAAACTAATTTCAAGTGGAAAGAAAGAAACCACAAATAAGGCAGTAGTGAATAAAGAGAATAACATAGAAAGACTTGCACGTCTCGATATCAAAGCATACTAATGTAGTGACTGGATCAAGAGAGACTGGTATTATCTCAAAGACATACAGACCAGTGACATATTTAATTGAGAACTCAGGTGAACCCAGCCATCAAACGACATCTTGCACTGGTAAATGCGCTGAGACCTCTTTAGAGTGTTAAAGAAATACCCACTGGACAACTAGAGGGCACTGGGCCCAAGCCATGGTATTTCCTATTGTCTCGCATGCAACGTGAAAGGTGGACAAAGAAAAACAAAGTCCACGGAAGAATTAATATACTTGAATTATGGTACTGAGGGAGAATACGGAAAGTGCCAAAGTATTATGATTTCCAGTAGAACACACAGATGTGCTCTGAAAGCCAGACTGCTCCTTGAAAGCCAGGATGTAGGGAATTCATCTAACATTTTGAACTTGTTTTCAAGCGTTCCCAAAAAAGCCAAACTCACTGCTATCGAGTCCATTCTGCCTCATCGTGACCCTGTAGGACAAGGTAAAGCGGCCCCTGTGAGCTTCCAAGACTAGGACACTTCATGGCATTCGAGAGCTTTGTCTTTCTCGCACAGAGCGGGTGGGCCCTTTTGAACTGCTGTCTTTGCGATTAGCAGCCCAGGGCACAACCACAGTATTACCAGGGCTTCTTGTCAGGAGAGACCAGAGCCCGGGAGAGAACATCACGTTTGGTAGAGGGTCAGCCACAAGGAGGGCAATGCCCAACTAGAAAGCCTGACAAAGCGGGTCCAGCGTAGGCTCACAAAGCAGCGATGACCACGAGGATCGGGCAGGACCGGGAAATGTCCGCTCAGTGGTACAGAGGGTCCCTGTGAGTCGGCACTGACTTCACAACCCCTAACCACAGCATCCGCATAAATGAGGGTCAAAAAAAAAAAAAAAAAAGGTCAAAGACAACTCCGTGAAGCAAAAGCAGTTTAATAAAGGGTGCTAGCAAGATTGATTATCTACTTGTGCAAAAATGAAACAAGAGCCATGCCTCACACCATATGCAGAAATTAACTCAAAATGGACCAGAAAGCTACGTCTTGAAATTGAAACAATAAAAGTCCTGGAAAACAGCATGGGAAGAAAAATAGTGCATCTAATCTTTTGCAATAATAGAACAACAAATATTAGTAGAATAATAAACATTACCACAAATATATGAGTAGAGGACAAGTAGAGACAAATGAGAGGTCTTACAATGAAAACTATCTATTCTGCAAGACTTTATTATAAAGGGAAATAGACAACCAAGTAGGGGAGTTGGGGGAGAGGGGGCTGTCTTAGTAAACGCTGTATCTAATAAGGGTCTAATTTCTAAAAGCTATAGAATATTGTAACAACTCAAGAACAAAAAGGCAAATAACCTCTCACCAAACTGGCAAAGGACATATGAAACTCCACAACAGAGAACATCCAAGAAGCCATCGTGAAAAGATGTTCATGGTCAGGAGTTGTTGTTTGCTGTTGTTGTTGTGAAGTGGCACTGAATCTGTTTGGGCTCATAGCATCACTGCGCCCAGCAGAATGAAACACCGCCCCGTCCTGGGCTCGCCTCACAATTGCTCGTGAATGTGAGCCCATTGCTGTAGCCCCTGTGTCAATCTACCTCCTTGGTTCCTGTCTCGTCTTTAGCACGCATGATGCCCTTTTCCAGGGACGGGTCGCTCCTGAAAACATGTCCAAAATACTTAAGATGACGTTTTGTCATCTTTGCTTCTAGGAAGGATTACGGCTGTACTTTTTGCAGGACAGATTTCTTTGTTCATTTTTGCCATCCATAAAACTTTCCAATTTTCCACCAGTACTATAATTCAAATGCATTCATTCTTTTTTCAGCTCCCTTGAATCAATGTCCAAATTTCACATGCTTAAGAAGCGATTAAAAATACCACGGCTTGAGTCGGGTGTAATGCTAGCCCTCAAAGTAACATCGCTACTTTTCAACACTTCAACGAGGTTCTGTGTCGCAGATTTACCCAGTATAATGTGGCATTTAATCTCGTGGCCGCTCCCACCATGAACATGGATTATGGGTCCAATGAAGAAAAAAACCCTTGGCAACTTGAACATTATTTCAGCTTATCATGGTAGTATCTATGGGTCTAGATGTGAGGAATTTTGTTTTCCTTCCATTGAGTTGCAATCCATATCGATTTTTGTTTGTTTGCTTCTTTTTGTTTTTTGGGGGGAGGGCATCACTGCCCTCTGGTGCCATATTGATTTTTTTAAGTCGCTAAAGTTATTCAAATCACCTTGTTTTTCTTGACTATATACTTGCCAGAACACTGTCTAAAACATACTTATATATGTTTTTGAAGGGTTTTTTTGGTTTATTTTTTGTCCCACTGCCTTAGGATCAGTGACCGCAGACACTGATTCAGAGACACCTGGGAGCTCCTTTTTTTCAGGGTAGTTGAAAGATCTGACCAAGTTCTTATCAATACAAAGGATTTTTTGACACTTTCCCTTTTGTTCCCACACAAGTAAAGAGTGGAGTTCTCCAGAAGCTATTTTGTGAAGCAGTGGGTGAGCGTTTGTGATAAGCTAGAAATTAAAGATATTGGTAAAGTCATAAAATAATTCCAATCTTTTTATTGCATTTAAAATTCTGATCATAAAGCTTTTAAAAGTTATTTATATAAACACAATAGTTTAAGGTAATTCCTAAGTATATTTTCCAGTTTTATTTTCTAGTACAGTAAATATCGAGCGCTATAACCCACATAAACAAATGTTTCCTGGGACTCTTCGAAATTTTTAAATGTGTAAATGCTCTTCAGGAAAAAGAGATGGAAAGTGTCTATTCTCGGTCAATGCACTTCTCCATCTGAAATACATTTTTGCCTAATGGGATAAAAAGATTCTCTTTCACATCTCTCTGGCAAATTCCACTGGGAAGAAAAGTTATGCCGTCTGGCATTCCTTACCAGGATAAATGCTCTTTGACAATACACATGATCGAGCCAGTGAGGCTAGCAGCTGAGTTCATCTCACCTTCACCAAATCCATGTAGCCTGTTTCCTTGGCGGTCCACCATGGCTGAGCCTTCAGCCCTTGCACATTGTAGAGGGATCGTTGCCAAACAGACGCAAAATGTCCTCGCTTGTGCCCAAGTTCATACCACTTATATGCCTGAAGGGACAGAGAGGGCGAGCTCCAAACAGTTCTCTAAATTCAGCATTTTTATTAAATTTCAAATTAGAAGCTTAACAGTAAGGAATACCTTTGATACACTTAAAGATTGTCTTGCCAGTTAGGTATCTAATTCTATTCTAATAATATATACCTACTATGTCACTGGACTTCTGGTTACAATCTGTTATTAATAAATAAATGTACACATTATATTTTCACTCTGAGACTGTAAACTCTGAAGACAGGAAACACTGTTCAATTATTTTGGTCTTTCCCAAAGTGTCTACTATAATGTCTAGGACATAATCAATGACTGGATAAATGATTTAAGACACCAAAGGGCAATATATTTATATTTTATCTTTTATTTCTTAAATTCTATTTTACATTTTCTTTTTTTAAAAAAGAGGGGATTTTAATTTTAATACTTTCTTCAGAGACATTTAAATTTAATTGAATTCAAAGGACACCACAGAGAGGGATTTATTTTGGCATGTACATTAATTCCATGTCTGCATGTTAGAAGAACAAGTCATCCACTAACTTACGTAGAAAGAATGAAAAAAAAAAAAAAGAACAAAAAGATTCTGAGTTGGCAATTAGTACAGTGATAGCCTACATTAAATTTTCTAAGAAAATGTTTAAAAAAAAATTTTTTTTTCATGAGAATAGAGGTACCAGGAGGATAAGGGGAAGGTGGGGGGAGAAAGGACGAATCAACCTCAAGGATGAACATATAACCCCCTCCCAGGGGCGACAAATAACAGAAAAGTGGGTAAAGGGCAACAGAAGACTATGAAAGATATGAAAATAATAATCTGTAACATACCAAGGGTTCATGAGGGAGGACGGGGAGGGGAGGGAAGGAAAAATGAGGAGCTGCTATCAAGGGCTCAAGTAGAAAGAAAATGCTTTGAAAATGGTGAGGGCAACAAATGTACATATGTGCTTGACATGATGGATGAATGTATGGATTATAAAGAGATGTAAGAGTTCCCAATAAAAGCATTTAACAGGGCTGAGCCCCGGTGGTGTAAGTGGTTGAGTGCGGAACTGCAGCCCGCGGGCTTGGCAGTTCAAATCCAGCGGCGGCTGGGTAGCACCCACGACCACCAGAGGCAGTGATGCCCACAAAAAAACAAAACAAAACAAAGCATTTAACAAAAAAAATTTTTTTTTCAATACAGGATGCCATTTGTGGCTTGTGGCTTGGGCAACATTATACAGCTTGTGTCCAGAGGCCTGGCCTTTCCAGGCACAACTGGTGCTGGGTGTGCTGCCCGTCTGCGTTCAGTGACGGTCTCAGAGTCATACTCCGACAGGTTTCTTTTGTGGGGTGCACCGTTGCCCAAACTAAAGGCTTGCCTGGTGACTCACCCCTCTCTGTTATCACAAGTCTAATCTACTTTTGAAAAACGAGTTCAAATGCATGGTCTGATGAATAAAAATAGGTATCTCATTTCAAGTTGAATATTGACCTTATAAAACTCCAAACGTACATTATCTGTAAATCATAATAATGTACAGACAACAGGAAGTGAGTGAAGGGACACATCAGACAGTGTACGATATGAAAAAGTACTAACTATTTGCAAATTATTAAGGGTTCATGGGGGAGGGTGGTAGAGAGAGAGGGGAAATATGGGGAACTGGTACTGGGGGCCTAGGTGGAGGGAGGGTGTTTTGAAAGTGATGATGGCAACAAGTATGCAAATGTGGCCTGCATGCAA
>PVJH01047854.1:0-11089 GCA_004026705.1 Nesogale talazaci | reverse complement strand
TCCTCAATCACATTATGAATAAAAGGCAGAGGGAGACTATGGAAGAAAATGATGCGATCTTGTGCATTCTGTATTTAAAACCTCTCTAAATCATCACATGCAGCCGGGCGTGTAGGTGCCCATGTTGCATGTAATAGGAGGTTTTCTGTAGTGATTAGCCAACTTTTTCATAGCTCACCTGGCTTTAGACCTCACTCTTTTTTGATGCTTCATTAAATCTTTTTTTTTTTCCACAAGAGATGATGCCTTTTTTTTTTTTTTTTAAATGCTGAGCATTCACCGTGTAGGACAGATCCCCCACCCCCATCCTCAGAGAGGGATGACTTCCAAAGCTTTGAGTGTCTTTACCTGTTAGGCTGCCCTGTGTGCCTGACCCCCTCCAGATTCACACTTCCAGGGAAGTAGCTAGAACTGAGGGTGAGAGCAGGAACAGGGCGCCTGAAGCATTTCTGCTTTGCTTTCCCCAGCAGCCAGGACTTTCCCCACAGCTGGCCTGCAGCCATGTTTATCTGGGTGTGGGGGCACATCTGTGATGCCAGTCTTTGTTGCCCTCTCCACCTTCCATCCCCATCTCCTACCACGACCACTCCCCAGTCGGGTAGCAGCATGACAACCTTCTCTCTCTCTTTCTCTCTCGTGAATCAGACTCAAGGGAGGAGCACTCTCACTTCCTTATAGAATGGGATGTGGTGCCACAGGGACTCCTTGTGGTGAGTAGACCAGATTTTCCTCCTTTTCTCTTGGCCCAGCAGTGTGGCACAAGCCACCGCCACCCCCTGCCCATCCTCAGACAGCACCCAGCCTGACTCCGCGGGCCTGGGCCACTGTGATTTTTAAGCAGACGTGGACTCCGATTAGGAAGAGCACTCCATGGGCGCTGTTCCATGCCACCCGTACTCTAGCTACACCACCAACAAGCGCGGCACCCCAGCCACCAATAGAAGCAGTGTTCGCTTGTCCCTCTGGAGACACGCAGCAGAACTGTGCCCGCCCCCTTTGGTTTTGTTGCCTAGTAGATCTGAAGTGATCTTAAGGCCCTTGTAAGTCTTGACTCTTTCCATTTAAGGTGCAAGTACTTCTTTTTCTGCGGTGTGTGTGTGTCCATCAAATTGGATTAGAAAAGTGCCACCCTCCCGGTGAAGAAAACCACTGTGCGTGTGCAGGCTCCTGTTGCATTTGAAATTCTGAAAGGACTTCTCTTGAGAAAACGTGCCCCTGGGTGCATCGCTGACACTCTTTCCGTCGTGCTTGCATTTCCCTGAGCGTTCCAGTCTGTCACAGATAAACAGCCAAGAACGTTCACAGAGAGCGAGAAGGCGCTGACCTGGGTGCGAACTGCAGTACCTCACAGCAATACCCTGACTTATTGCAGCATCGATTTGAAAATTAGCCAGACAAGAATTACTCCGTCCCTTGCTCATAGTCGCCGCTGCCTCCACACCCCTCCCAATCTCATGGCGTGTCAACCTTTTTTAACTCTGTTAACACCTGCTGAAGGTGTGTGGGTGGTCTGCTCTTGATCAGCTTTCTCTCAGACGTATCCTGTTACCACAAGTCTGTGTGTGCCCTTGGAAATGTCCTACGAGAAGCCGCCATGGCACATTGTGCACATGCAAGGGCAGTGTTTGGGATCAAAGGTAAAATTTAGAACGACGATGGAGAATTTGGTTTCTGGAACAGTGGGCGGTCTAACAGATTAAGTTTGGGTTTTTAAGCTTTGATGAGTGTCTCCATTTGAAAGTGTTCAAAGCCCCCAGCCAATCCAAGGGAGCAAGGCAAGGTTGTTCTGCTCCCATGGAAGGTATAGTCTCAGAGACCCATAGGGACAGTCCTGTCCTCTCCCGTATAGTTCACTCTGAGCCTGAATTGGCTCGAGGGCAGTGAGGTGTGTTGGGTTTTTTGAAAAGTTGGCAGTTTGAACTCAGCTACCAACCTCTTACAGGTAGGAGATGGCGGCCCTCAGCTCCCGTGAAGAATTCCAGCTTTGGAAACCCAGTGGGCCAGTTCTGCCCTGTTCAGTAGGGCTGCTAAAAGTCAGAGTCCACGCAGCAGAAAGCAGTGTGGAACTTTGGGCCCCAAAATAAGGTTCGCCAGTCCTGTCCAGGCTTATTGGCGGGGCCGTTGATGATCTTCCCATGAAAGTTGGCAAGTTTATCAGATACCCTTGTCCTGGCAGAGAGGGTGACTGGTTGAAGTTGTCTTAAACAGGTCATCTTGTATTTGGAAGGTAGGCTTTTTTCAGGTCCAGAGAACCTCTGGTGCATCCAGGTGTCTTTTAAGATGCTGCCATGGAAGCGATGGTTAGCTTCTGCGGGTTTTCTTCTCGTTAGCGGGGACTCTGTAGGGAAGCAAGACATTTGTGTCTTCAGAGTTCTTCTTTTACCCCTTCTTTGGCTTGTAGTCTAGTCCTGACACTCACACTCCCCTCTGTAGCAGCCGGCGGTCAGTGCCGGGAGGTTTGCCCAAAGAAAGCAGGGCGTGAGTGCAGAGTCCTGGCGCTGGTGGGCCACAGGCCTGCTGTTTCCATGTTTCCAGGCACAGTCCTCGAGCAAGCAGGAACCGAAATGGTAGCTAGAGAGGTATGTTTGGGGGCACAGTAACTTTCTGTTAAATTGCACAGTGGTGTATTAAAGGGGGCCCCGGGGCAAAATGGCTAAACACTGCTCTTCCCCAAGAGGTTGGCTTTCGGAACCCAGCTGGTGCTCCTGCTCTGCCCGGGAGAAAGATGTGGCTGTCTGCTCTTGTCAGCCTTGCAGCCTGGAAAGCCCTCGAGGCACTTCTACTCTGCCCTGCACCATTGCTCTGAATCAGCTTTCAACAACAGCAGCACACTCACTAGATTACGTGATAAAGTAGTCTCTCCCTTAGCTATTGTTACTGTAACAGAAATACCACAAAAGAGATTTTATTCCCTCTGTTTTGCAGGCTAGAGCACTAGACTCTAGGACAGTGCTTCTCAACCTTCCTAATGCCACGGCCCTTGAATATAGTTCCTCATGTTGCAGTGAACCCCAACCATAAAATTATTTTTGTTTCTACTTCATACCTGTAATGTTGCTGCTATTATGAATCGTCATTTAAATATCTGATATGCAGGATGTATTTTCATTGTTACAAATTGAACGTGATTAAAGCATAGTGATGAATCACAAAAGCAGTATTTAATTATATATATCATGAGATCTTTGTGTGTTTTCCAATTCGCATCCCACAGGTTGGGAACCGCTGCTCTAGGAGAAGGCTTTCTCTCTGTGAGCTCTGGCAGGAAGGTTGTGTCCTGGAGCACGTTCTCAGTGATCTCTCAGTATCTTCGCATCAGTCTTCCCTTGGGTCTAGGAGGTTCCCAGCACAGGGACCCTCAACACAAAGGACTTGCTCCCAGCTCTTCTTTCTTGCTGGTTGTTAGGTCTCTCTTTCTTGGTTTTCTCCTTTCCCCTTTTATCTCTTGGAAGATAAAAAGTGATACAGTCACCCCCCTCAGGAAAGGCCCCATACATTGGACAAGGGCTGTGGCCTACCTTTCATCCCCGTACAGTTGATCACATCGGATCACATAGGGGGAAGGGATGATGGCATCATTACTCAGTGGCCCAACCAAGATGCCACACATTTGGTGGGAACGAACAATTCAGTCCATGGCAGATGGTAAATTGTTGGTTTCTCTAAGTTAGAAGTTCCTCTTTGAAAAAGTACAGGATGGTAGTTAGAAGCC
Source organism: Nesogale talazaci (assembly GCA_004026705.1). Taxonomy (NCBI): domain Eukaryota; kingdom Metazoa; phylum Chordata; class Mammalia; order Afrosoricida; family Tenrecidae; genus Nesogale; species Nesogale talazaci. The sequence goes on along the minus strand of PVJH01047854.1, from coordinate 7,377 downwards.
TGCCCCTATCGGCAGACTGCGTCAATCCACCCCATTCTGTGAGGCCCCAGGCAGGCTCTTTGGAAACTAAAGGAACCATAGGGTGCTTCAACAATGTGCCTCCTGTTTTCACAACCTAGCCCACCTGAAATTGAATGAAGGATGTTTAGACAGAATGTTTAAATGTTAATTTGTTATCATCTTGGCCAATAATCTGTGCAATTACATCATTTGGGGATATATAAGCATCAGGTAGCTATAATTTGTAAAAACAGCACAGTGTTCCCCGTAGGTATACTGAAGCCTTGTTCCTTTGATGTGAATCAGTTTGTAAAGAAACACAGCTAGAAATAGGACTGCACCCCTAATCCCCCATTCTCCTAAGTAGGATCATGCTGACTGGGTCCGCTTAATCCAGCAGTATGCACACCAGTAAGGACGCTCAAGTATCGCTTTTTACTGTAATTAGTTCTCAGAGTCATCGTGATGGTCATGGCAAGCTAATTAAGATGGGCCCCATTTGGGTGTACTGCCATCCTCTTGAATTCACAAAGTGTTCCCTGTCGTGCTTGACTCCACAGGTCCAGGGCAGGTGCTTTGTGGTCTTCGGTCTTCACTGAGCTGGGCTGACTTCTGAGGAAGAGGAGGGTGATGCTCTGTAATGACCCGCACTTGGGGTCCCTGCCACACCCAGGAGATAGGCAGGCACAGGTCAGGGGCTCTAGAGTGTCTAGACGTCTCCTCCAGGCTTGCCAGAGTGAAAAATGTATCCAGATGATCACACTGCAGCTCTCAACACAGGACATTTTCAATCCTGGGCTGGTGGTGGTATAGAAGTACCTTGACAGTGAACCAGCCCTTGGCAGAGATCTGTTCCTCTGACTGGGTAGTCGGGGGGGGGGGAGAAAAGGACCAGAGAGAAGAGAGGTGCTGGAGAACAAGTCAGGCTCCCCAAGAACCAGCGAGGCAGCTTGGTAAATTCTGTCCATGATATCATTTCACCAAAATCCAGCATTGGGTCCCTACAGTTTGTCTTGATGACAGCCCATCTCCAGGCATACGGTCCAATGTAGACCCTGCAGGCCTTCCACTGAGATCCCTTCCTGGCCAGTCTTCCCAGGAGGCCTCTAAGGATGCGAGCATTAGCCCCAGTTCTGTCTGTAAACAGAGAGGAGAAGGCAGCTGTGTCAGCCACTCACCCAGCGGTTTCCACAGCACAGCAATGTTCAGCTAACCGTTGGGAAGATGTGGACCTGGCTGAGCTTGTCAAAGGTTTTTGGAAGTAAGGCGCCCCTGGTCTGAGAGGGTTTGAGAAGAGCCGAGGTGGCAAAGGACAGTATGCGAATCGTGCGCCACTGGTCAGGGAGGCCATGAGTCGGCCTTGGCCATCCTAGGAATAGCGCAGGAGTCTCCGCAGCTTTATCTTGGCTCATAGCACCCCGGTGACACAGAAGACCGTTGCCCCACAGAGTTTCCAAGGCCGTATCTACGTGCAGGAGCAGACCACCTTATCTCGCTGCCACAGCAGGATGGGTTGGAACTGCTGACCTTGCCAGTTAGCAGCTCACTGCCCACCCGGGGCCCCAGGGTGCTCTGTGCTGAGCATCGGCCTGCAGTGAACCCAGAGCAGGTCCTTTCTCCCTCTCGGAGTCTCTCACCCCGAGGCAGGTCTCGGATCTCCTCCTGTCTAAGGTCTGTGTCTTGCTAAAATTTTTGTCCCTTTTGCAAGTTAGGTTTAGCTCTTTACATTGTCAAGTCCGCAGGAGGAATGATTCCGTTCGTATTAATTGACGGTGGGAGGGGAGGGGTAGACTTCAGCTCTTAGCACAGAGGGCAGAGACAGGATGAGGGACTTTATGGAACTAGAACTGTCTCCTATATGAAAGCGGATTTCATCCCCGTTAAAAGAACTGACCATGGGCTCAGCCCCGGTGGAGTAGTGGTTGAGTGCAGGACTGTGGCCCACGGCTTGGCGATTCAAATCCAGCAGCGGCTCTCCAGGAGCAAGGCTGGGTAGATCCCACGACCACCAGAGGGCAGTGATGCGCCCCCCCCCCCCCCCAAATAACTGACCATTCAGACTGCACTGGGTGCCATTTTCCACCACCAGGATTGACAAGTCTCCACAAAGTAATCAACCTCTGTATTGCTGCACATGGGGACTAACAGCTTACTCACCCGGGGCTGGCACCCCAGAGACGAAGCCACTCTTCACAACCCTTAGAAAATAAGGCACTCATAGCGACCCTGTGAATTTTTTAGATTGTAAATCTGTCCCACAGCAGACAGCCGCATCTTTAGCAGCTCGACAGCTAACCCCCGGCGCCACCAGAACCCTGCGTGCACCGCTGTGGGAGTGCAAAGTCACAGCCCCCCCACAGGGGAAAGCCCAACCAGCCTGTCCCCGTGTCAAGTGCATTCCAGTTCTAGGCTGCTCCACCACTGTTCTCTCACCGGCACCACGCAGTGTGTGACTGACTGCCCAGGGGTGGGAAGCAGATGTTGGCACCCTGAGCCTGCCAGGAAGGCGCTGCTGTGTCTCATGTGAGCACCTGATTGAGCTGCCACACCGTGTGCGTAGAGCTCGCTGATGGCATGAAAGGGGCTGACGTGGCACCTTGGGTCGTGTTCCAGTGTGGTTGAGGGCTCTGGGGCTTGTCACTGTCCTAAAATCCCCACAGCTGCGTGCTCAGCAGCTGTTCCCCTGTGCTCACGGGAGATCATAGCACCATGCTGCCATTTCTGGGGTAACACCTGTCTTCCTGCCCTGGATCTGTAACTCCCCTGTCGGCGTGAGGTTGTTAGCAGCCCCCTGACCTGGATTCCTGGCTTCGCCTGCCGAGACGAAGCCTACGGGTGCTCGGAGAGGCAGGCTCAGTGTGTACTTCTGGTGCTTTTCAGAGACAGGCGCTTGCTCCAGCCGGCCCAGGTGTGTGACATTTTCAAGGGTGTCATTCTGGTCATCTGCTACTTCATGATGCACTATGTGGACTACTCCATGATGTACCACCTGATCCGAGGGCAGTCTGTCATCAAGCTCTACATCATCTACAACATGCTGGAGGTGCGTACCATCTGCTCTGTCTTCTCTCCCTGCCAGCGCCTAACCTACCATGTTCACTGCCGTTGAGTCCGCGGCTATGTCGGGCAGGGGAGGACTGCCCCTGTGGGTTTCTGAGACTGCCGCTCTCTATGGGAGTAGACGGCGTGAGCACCTGAGGGCTCTGAGTCTTCCACGTGTGCAAGTGGAACGGGAACCGACACCTGTGCCCACTTTTCTCGGCAGGTAGCTGACCGCCTGTTTTCATCGTTTGGACAAGATATACTGGACGCGCTCTACTGGACAGCGACCGAGCCTAAAGAAAGGAAGAGAGCCCACATCGGGGTCATCCCGCACTTTTTCATGGCCGTCCTCTATGTCTGTATCCTTCCAGGGTCCCGGGAAGCCCGAGCATCAGGGCACAGTGTACAGCTCCAGTTCTCAGACGTCTTTGACCTACTGTCTCCGTCTCAGAAAAAAAAAATGAGTTACTCCACACCCTCCCCCCTGGGAATGAAACCTTTTGTACTGCTCCCACCATCCAGGATAAAGTACAGGCAACTAACTGCCTTTGCAGTGCCCTGGTCTGCAGTGTGGGGCCAGGGTAGCGATTTCCCAGAGGTTAGCGAATTCCTGTATGTCCAAAGCGGCTTCAGGAAGAACCGGGAACGCAGAATAAAGAGATAATGGAGTTTGTCCACAAAGGTTTCTAAGGCCTGTTGTGTGTCTCTATGGAGCTCTGGTAGCCCAGCAGTTCAGCCCCAGCTGCAAACAGAAGGTCTGGCGGCTCCAACTCCCCGGCACCTGCACTAGGAAAGGACTGGCCACCACACTCCGGTGACCATGACCACCCCCAGAACCCCCGGAGCACTTCCATTCTGTCGCAGGTGGTCCCCGAGAGCAGAAGGGGCTCCCTGGTAGGGCTGCTCACTGCAAGGCCAATGTGATGAAACCAGCAGCCTCTGCAGGGAAAGATGGGCTTTCAGCTCCCGTAAAGAGTTGCTGGGGGGATTGACCCTGTCACTGTGGGCCATCATTGCCTCAATGGCAGTGTGTTTGAGTTTGATGATGTCTAACGAGTACCTCAGTGACGCCGGGGCGGGTGGGGGAGGGGGGAGTGATCGGAGATCAGGCAGTTCCTGTCTGATTCACACCCCGAGGAGACCCCAACATCCCTCAGAGTTCTCCTGCTCTCAGGGCGCCCATGGGACAGGGTGGAACTGCCCCTGTGGGTTTCTGAGACTGCCGCTCCAGACCGGAGCAGAAAGCCCCGTCTTGCTCCTCAGAGCGGCCAGAGGTCTCTAACTGCTGACCTTGCAGTTGACAGCCAGACTCTAACCACTGTGCCCCCACCGCTTCTCCCAGAGAGATCCAGCGGTGGCAGGAGGGATCATTTCAAGATTTCAATTTTGAGGCCTTTTCCTTTGTCAAAGGCAGATTGTGTCCATGCAGAAGGTGCATTTATTTTGAAACTTGGTTGCAGGCGATTTCAGGAGCTCCACCCAGTGCTGGTGTCACAGGAAACACACCACCCCCATCCTGAAGACACTTCCATAAATTGTAAATCGGGGCTCCTGAAACAGGTCTGATGTCTATGATGCTAGTTTGTGGTCGTTTTGCCTTCAGAAACCTTTCACAGTCACCGAGAGCTCCACAACCCCCTCATTCAGTTAGCAGTTTACAAAGCTTTGTGTTAACAGGTGCACAGGATCCATTTCTGCTCTCTGGAAACCTGTCTGGGTCACGTAGACCTTACTCCCAAGTGCATGCCAACTCTAGCTAACAGGGGAGTTAATAGTTTAAGACTGAACCTAGAAAACCATAGTCATCTTTTTTCCCAATATCCATTCTCAAAGATGGTATACTAAGCCTGTTGCACCCATCAATTCCAACTCATATTTGGACCTTCTCTAGGGTAAAACTGCCCCCAGGTGTTTCCAAGGCTGTAATCTTCATGGGAACAGATGACCACATCTGTTTCTGACCCAGTGAGCGACTGCTGGGTTCTGACCGGTGCTCTTTCAATTAGAGGCCGAATGCTCAGCTGCGGTGCCCTCGGTTCCTGCAGTGTGTGCTGCCCTACAGACACCGTTGTTTTCCTTAACGCCACTTGCTGCTAGTTTTACATGCCATTCTTATAATGGTTCAAGCAACAACCCTCAATGTGGCTTTCAACTCCCACAACAAGTCACTGCTTACTATCATGATGTCTAATAATGTAAGTATGAGACTGGGCTTTGCATTGTTGTAAATGTAAAAGTGCGTTTCAAACTGTAAACAGACATTGTGTGGTCACAGTACTTGCACAAAGAGGATAACATTGCTTATTGCTTGTTGTCGAGGAGAAGTTTCCTATTAGCTTGCCCACTTTTGAAATCTCACACAAAGCTATTTTTGTTGACTCTTTCAGTTTGTTGAAATTAAAGGCAGTGTTTTCAAGAAGTTTGAAAAGAACAATCTCTTCCAAATGTCCAATAGCGGTACGTATGAGCTTCTGCTTGTAGCTCTGTGCAGTATCATTCTGCCGTTTCTTCTGAGATCCTATCACACTTCCTGTGGGTCCCTGTGCCTTTGGTTCTAGCAGTTCTGTTCTCTTGCCCTGTCGATGGATTTGCATTGGAAAGACCTGCCAGCCCAAGTCCTCTTTAAAATGTTACAGAGGAGAGGTGAGAATTTTGCATCAAGGACTAACGTGTACCCGACCCACGCCATGAGACTTTCATTCACTTAATATGTATGTGAAAGTTAGACCTTGAACATGGAAGACCCCAGATGAACCAAGACATTTGAAGACCAAACAGATCTGTCGTGGAATAAGTGCAGCCAGAGTGCTCCCTAGCAGCGAGGAGGTCAAGCCTTCATCTCATGGACTTTGGACTTGTCCTTAGCAGGAACCAGTCCCTCGAAAGGGCATCATGCCTGGTCCACGGCAAAGAGGTAGACCCTCCAGGAGGCGGACTGTCAGAGCTGCTGTGGCAGTGGACTCGAACTAACCACCATTGTAAGGGTGTCTCGGGACCAGGCAGTGTTCATTTTGCGGTATACCTAGATGAGAATCCACATGTAAGTCAAGTAAGCCACATGCTTATTATGAACTGTGTTCCTGCCCTTTGGAGATGTGTAACTTTGTGTAGCACCTTACCATACTTTTCCAGAAGTTTCTCACTGGCCTGGACATTTGTCTGAAACAGGTAGAGAACCAATCACAGAGACAGCTGTCTGGGATTCCCCGGGTCACTCAGTCGAAGGAGGAGGGGTTAATACCCAGGTTTTACCTCTGGGACAGGCTCCTTTAACACCCAGAAGCTCATAGGCTATTTAGTTACTATAGGGTGAATAAAGTGTGTATTATTTGGATTTCTAATCCTTCAGGTGCCAGGAAACCTTCTTTTTCCCATGGAGTGGCTGGTCAGTTTGAGCCACTGACTTTGTGAATAACAACCCAGCATGTAGCCTACTATGCTACCAGAGCACCTATGTTTTCTATTATTAGAAAAACATTCTAGACCAATTTGACCAAAACAGGTTTTTGCATTGGGTAAACTGCTACAAGCTTTAGAAGAATATAGAAGATCATTTTACCCTCAGATAGCTTTTAAATACACGACCCAGGGAAGGAAGATATAATACTAAACTAACCTAAGCCATCTTGCGAATAATTGCATTTGGTTCTCTGCTGTTAATAGTGCTGGACCCAGGGTGATGCTGAGGGCATAGCTGCTTTAACACTCAACACTGCAATGTCACAGCCAGCCACCAGGGGCACTCACAGCCTGCTGTGTATTCTCCTGGCGCATTCTCACCCAGTAGTTGAGCTGCCATATGCGTTGTGCAAAGGTTAATGCTTGTGTTGACTTAGGATTCAAGGCATAGTTGGGAAATTTTAGAATAATCTTATCTCTCTTCACTTTGTTAGCTGACCGTACATTTTCTCTCGCTGCACTGCCTGTGGATGCATGAAATGGAGAGTAGTGAGGGAAAATCAGGCTCCCTGATTTGCACTGGGACGAAGCTCGTGCACGCATGGTCTCTCTCCCAGAGATGGTGTTGCCTGTGCACTCAGAGACCCTCGGCCTCCGGCTCCACACACCTGGCCACCTTCATATCGCCCGGGCAGTGACATTTAACTTGAGTGACCATGGGGACTAAGTCACCCATTGCACATTTAAAAGGTGGTAATAACCAGTATGTTAAAAATATAAAGCAATTTCAGAAAGTTTGTGGGAAAATGGAGTTAAAAGTTAATGGATTTTTCTAAGTCCCCTATCTGTGACCAAAACAGAAAGAGGAGCTTAATAGTCTGACTATGAGAAGTGCATTGAAAACACTCAAGGAAAAGCCATTGCCTTATGTGAAAG
>PVJH01047853.1:0-11103 GCA_004026705.1 Nesogale talazaci | reverse complement strand
TCAACTGGTCTAGCATATTTCTATTTGAAAGCCACTGTTTTGATCAGAACTTGCTCTCTAGCCTGTCTTCGTAAATCCAAGACTTAACCCTAGATATGATTTATTCCATAAAATTGTCTTCAGTTGTTTTGATCTTGCTAGGAAGACAGATAGAAAGATCAGCTCTCTGAACAAGCTTATTTTTGTACAATACTTTGGTACCCACTGAACTGAAAACTTTCTGACACCAGATATTTGTTTAAAACTTACAATGTGGACTCATGTAAGAGTCTAACTTTAGTAAGTATAACATAAATGATAATTCTACTGTCTGCTTTCACCACTTTCTGACCTTGAGCCATAATTTCTCTGTTCAGCAAGGGTGATATATTTCCTTCTCTTGATAACTCTTTGAGGGCTTTCTGACAATCCTTTGAACATTTGATCATCTAAAAACTAGGGTTTTTTTTTTTTTTTGTGATACAGCAGTTTCCTAAAGTTTGCTGCAGTTTCAATGTCTTTGGAAGAAAGTTTAAATGACTTGGGAAGCTGTCCACTGGAGTTTTGTAAAGAATTTTACATTAGCCGTGGTCTCTCTCTCTCTCTCTCTCTCTCTCTCTCTCTCTCTCTTCTCTCTCTCTCTCTCTCTCTTTCTCTCTATATATTGGGCATCACTGCTCTCTGGTGGTCGTGGGAGCTACCCAGCGCAGCTCCTGAGAGCCGCCGCTAGATTTGAACCGCCAAGCCTGCGGGCTGCAGTCCCGCATTCAACCACTTATGCCCCGGGACTCAGCTCCTCAAAATATTTTGTTTTAAGTAGCACAAGAACTATGATTTTTTTTTCAAAAAAGGCACCCTAATAAGACTAAGAGAAAAGTAGTAATGAGAGAACTTATCTGAAAATAGTCACTGACCAAGGAGACATGCTTAAACATATCTTGTTTGGAATAAACTCTGTACATGTATAAACTGAAACCCTACTAGCAATAATTTTTGACTTACCATTGCAGACGTGTCTGTTGTTTGACTAAAAGTTGAGTCATGTGGGTGGATCCTGCTTGTATTTGAAATGCCAGTGGCAGAACTTCCAGCATCAAAGCAACATGCAAACCATGAAAGACAGAATAAGCAGACAAAAAAGGTCTGTGAATAGTAAATAAAATTGTCAAACTGTAATGGTTTACATATTACTATGATTACGGACACTATGTTTTCTGGTATTTTTTGCTTTCAGCCAAGATTCATCAGACATCAGCAATGATATCTCTGGTTCCTCTTTCTCTTCATTTTGGCACTTGAATTCTGACAGTTTCCTTCATTGTACTGTTGCAAACTTTGAAAAAGTCTCTTCAACAAAACTTTACTTGCGTGTGATACTGATGATATAATTTCTGTAGTTTATTGGATCTTCTCTCAGGATGGGACAAACATAATGTCTTTCAGTCCATTGACCAGAAAGTTGTCTTCTACATTTCTTTGCATAGATGAGTGAGTGCTTCCAGCACTGCATCACTTTATGGAAACTTTTCCAATGGTATTCCATCAATTTCTAGAACCTTTTTTTGATAATGCCTAGAGATAGCATTGCAAAGCATGGGAATTCCACAACAGTTAATTGTGTTCATGGAGAACCTTAATCTAGAGCAATAGACAATCATTTGAACAGAACAAAGATACACTGTATGATTTAAAATCAGGAAAGGTATGTGTCAGGGTTGTATCCTTTCATCATACTTAATCTACATGCTGAACAAGTAATGAGAGAAATGGGACTATATACAGAAGTATACCCATTGGAATTGGAAGAAGACGCACTATAATAAGCAAATGACACAATCTTCCTTGTTGAAAATGAACTAAATTTGGAAGCACTCATTGAAGAAGATCAGAAACTACAGCCTTTAGTGTGAATTACATCTCAACATAATGAAAACAAAAATTCTTACAATTGGGTCAATAAACAAATGATGAATGGAGACAAGATTGACGTCACGAATTTCATTTAAATTGGGGCTACTGCCCATGCTTATGAAAGCAGCCATTAAGAAATTAACCTAATGCATTTGGCAAGTCTGCTTCATAAGACCTCTTTAAAATGTTAAAGAACACAGATGATGTTTTGAGGACTAGAGTACCCCTGACCCAAATTATGGTACTTTCAATCACCTTATATGAATATGCAAGTTCAAAGTCACCAATTCTTCTGCAGTTTTTGGGAAACTGCAGAGGAATAATGGGTGCCTTTGAATTTTGGTGTTCAGTGGAGAATGTTGACAGTATCTTGCACGGTCAGAAGAAGAGAGGTCTGGTTTGGAGGAAGTATCAGAATGTTTCTTATAAGAGAGGAAAATAAGAATTCTTTTCAAGTATTTTGGATGTGTTTTCCAGTCCCTGGAGAAGGAAGTTATGCTTACTAAAGCAGAAGATCTCTGAAAAATAGACAGATCCTTAATGGGATGGATTGACACAGCAGCTGCAACACTGGGCTCAAATATAACAATTTGGCACAGCATTGGACAGTGTTTCCTTGTGTTTACATTGGACCACTATAAATTAGGACCACCTGGATGGTACCTAACAGCAACCACATATTCAATTCTTGCTTTCACAATCTTTGTATACATTTTTTAGCTTCAATGTGAACTTGTATGTGAGAAATTCCTGGTCTTTTCCACAGCTAGTCCCTGACTTTGTTCTGATTGATGATCCCAAGAGTGTCAGTTTTTTTTCCCCCCACAGATGCAATAGATTTGATTGCTGTGAATTCCATCTGTTAATGGCAATGTATACAGTCATCATCTATGTTGTTGACATAATGTACTTGCAATGAGTAGGTAGTCTTGTGTGGCAGTGACCTAATCTGGTGTCACTTTGAGGATTAAGAGGGTAAGGGTGGAGTCTAGCCTGTCAATCTGGAGATAGCCAATGAGACCTCTGGGTGGGCGTGGCCTTCTCCTCCAAGAATTCTGGGAAATCTAATACTTCATTCTAGGAGGCAGGAGACACCTCTCAGTTCACTTGCTTGGAGATTTTCTACTGAAAACACTCACTGCCTGAGAGACTTGACTGATAAGGCTGGCTCCCTGTAAGGCAACACTGAGGAGAAGCTGCGTAGACCTATCCTGATTCAGCAAGAAACCTGGACCTAGAGAAGCCACCTGGAGACTCCTGCCAGCGCTGAGTTGCTTGCTCTACTGGATCCAAAGACTTTCTGCCCACTGGCTTGTGATCATTCTGCATTTGGCATCATTGCATGTGTTTCATGAGTCTGAAGAGGACTTTACAGATCAGTATTGGACATATGGGCTAATATTGGACTTATGGCCTTGGACTGGACTGAGTTGGAATGTTTTCTTAATGTACAATTACTCTTTGTATAAAACACTCTCATATACATATGCATGTTTATGAATTTGTTTCTCTAGTCTACCTAGACTAACACATCTTGCAATGGTCTCTCATGTGATCTATGGTATTTTATCACTATAATCATATTTTCTAACTATCAATGCTTTTTTTCATTAGGAAATAAGGAATAAGTAACACTTTCTTTCCAACTTTTCAGTCACTAGTAATTATCGATGCATCTTGACTTCATGCTTGATCAATTTCTTATTGTAAAGGTTGGTAAAAATCTCCATTTGCTTCATCTTTGGCATTCATATTGGTTGTGCAAATGTAATAGTCATATTAACTTTTTTTTTGTATAGCATTGACTAGGTTCTCTTAAACTTTCTCCACCCTTGATGCTAAGGGCAGCATGCTTCCTAGATTTCCTCTCTTTCCTTTATTGCTTCTTCTTCATCCATGCCTTCAATATTGGGCCAAGAAAAATCAGAGAAGGGTCTGAGATGAGAAATGAATTGTAAAGGGCTAATGACATTCCGGCTTGTGCATGGACTGGGGAGACAAAGTGTGCTTGGGGAAAGGGTAAAGAACAGAGGAGAACAGGCTGATCACTAAATTTTGGAAAAAAGTTAGTTACTGACATCAGAAAAATGTACATATAACTGGATTCCTGGCATCTCTTTAATAATGAGAACATTTGGCACTACGGGGCCAAAATAATAAGGCAACAGGTGACTGGAACTGAGTGGCTGTGATTCCTTCCACGGAACTCTCCCTCCAGGTTATGTTGTTCCTCTATTCATTCGCGCTTTTTCCCCTTGAAGAATTTAGTGTGAAACCCTCAAATATAGAGAGATTTAGGTAGGAAGGAAGCTTGGGCAGCTCTAACATTCTTTAGTTAGAAAAATTGACCTTCTCCCCTGGAGTTCCAGGATAGAGGCCTTTATCGTATTTCCAGGTCAAATTCTTTCTTTTTGCCCCAGATTTGATTCCTAAGTCACGGCTTTGCTCTTCCTTAGAAGTAAGCGTGGTGAAATGTTGTCTCACACACTTAAACACAGTACTAGAAGGAATCAGTCCGTAGGGAAGGGCATCATGCTTGGTAAAGTGGAAGGACAGTGAAAAAGAAGACCTTCACTGAGATGGATTGACACGGTAACTGCAACAATGGGCTTAAACAGCAGCATGACTGTGAGGATCCACCTGATTGGACAGTTTCACTTTGCTGCACATAGGCTTGCTATGAGTTGGAACCAACCCAACTGCACCTCACAACAAAGGAATGGAGGGAGAGAGAAGGCTAAGCGGTGTAATGCATTGCTCTTAGCAGAGGGTGTGGAACAGAGGTGATTAGTCATTCCTACTAATAGAACCCAGATCACTCCATTCTGTAGAGCTAAAGAAGCTGGAAATTAAATGACCCCAACTCGGCCTATTAATCAGAAAGGATAAAGAGAATTGGGAGTTTGGTGCTTGGTTTTGAAGTCAGTAACCACTCAGACTAGCATTGGAGAGCAATTTGTTTTTGCTCTCCAATTGCCACTGAACTGATTTTGCCTCTGCGAGGTAATCTTGTTATGCTGTGGTTACACAGAGCCAAGTAAGTTCATTCTTTGTTCTCCAATGAGAGAAACGCCCTCTTGCCTGGCCTTCTGCTTTTATAAAAAATCATTACAGTATTTTCTATTTTAGCCTGAACATGCTTTGATGAAAACAAAAATTAGAAACACAAAGGTACATGTTCCAAAGACAACTGTTTCTTGAGTTCCGAGTTGGTTTTGTGCCCAGCCTGAATTCTTTGAAAACCCCCAAATTGATATTACTTCACTTTGTGTTTGCGTATGTGTGTGACCAGAGTGACTCATTGTAGCTGAAGTCTTCCATAATAATTGTCGCTCTCCTAGGGCTTCAAATCAGACCTAACCTCTCACTTCCAGGGGCATCTGTTAATGTGGCATGCTGGTAAGACCCAGGGACTTGACTACAGTGCGCCAGGAGTTAGAATTCTGGCATCTAGAACCCCCTTGTCACTAGGTTGCTGTGTAATTTTGAAGAAGTCACTTTCCCTTCCAGGGGTACAGATCTTCACTTGTAACATGATTTGATTTGATTGGTTCTTGCTCCTCCTGTGATTGTCATTCGAGTACCACTTTTATGATTTTATCTATTCTATTTATCCCCAGGAACCCTGGTGATTTGGTGGTTATGCATTGGGTTACAAGGTCAGCAGTTTGAAACCGCCAGCTGCTCTTTGGGAGAAAGGCCTGGTTTGACTGCGGTCAAACATTAAAGTCTTGGAAACACACAGGAGATGTTTTATCCTGTCCTAGATTTTGTGCTAGGAGTCGGCATTGACTCGATGGCAGTGGTTTTTATTTTGGGGTTTTGGTATTATTAACATACTACTTTTGACTGACTTTTAATATAGCACATCTCTCTTTTTCTCAATGATTTTATCGGAGGCTCTTACAGCTCTTATAACATCCAATGCATTATTTGCATCAAGCACATTTGTACATGTGTTGCCATATTCATTTCCATATATATATCCATATACTTGAGCCCTTGGTATAAGCTCTTCCTTCCCCCTCCTTTAAAAAAATATATCATTTTACTGGGGGCTCATACAACTCCCATCATGATCAATACATACATCATTTGCATGCAGACCACATTTGTACACTTGTTGCCATCAGCACTCTCAAAGCATCCTCCCCCCACTTAGGACCCCAGTACCAGCTCCCCATATTTCCCCTCCCCCTCCTCCATGAACCCTTAATAATTTACAAATTGTTATTACTTTTTCATATTGTACTGTCCAATGTGTGCCTTCACCCACTTCCCTGTTGTCTGTACCCCAGGGAGGAGGTTATATGTAGATTCCTGAAATTGGTTCCCCTTTCTATTCCATCATCCCACCACCCTCCCGGTATCACCACTCCTACCACTGGTCCTGAAGGGATCATTTATCCTAAATTCCCCACATTTCTGACTCCAGTTAGTACATCTCTCTTACACATACATTCTATGTTGCTATTGCAAGTAGAAAACCAAGATCAGGAGTCTTAAGCAGTAAGTATCTTCAATCTTTTAAAAGTAAGTAACTTTAAAAATAGCACAAAAAGAGCAAAGTCAGTACATTCTACTTAAATGGTGTTGGCTGTCAAGTAAGGATAGTTCACATTTTCTGTGTGCTTTGGTAGGTGTCAAACCTACCTCCTTGTAAAGGAACTCATTTTAATTTCATCTTAATTCTATGGAAGATGTCCTAATTACCTAGTGCTATTGTAACAAAATATACCACAAATGGGTGGTTTTAAAGACAGTTCTGTGGGCCAAATCTCCAAATCAGGTTGTCAGTCGTGTTCATACCTTCCGTGGCCTTTCTCTTCTCTTAGTTTCTGGTGACTCCCTGGTGTTTCTTTGCTTATAGTCTGGTCCCTATATGGCAGCTCTCTTTTTTCCTTTGTATTGTTGTTTGTCTGTTCTTTTTTTCCCTTTTAAATAACCAAGTCCGTGTTTAGAGTTAGGATCCACCCTGCCCTGGCTTGTCCGTGTTAACACATGATCACGTCCAGAGATATAGGAAGGGGAGCAATTATGCTCCATTTTACAGATGAAGAATTGAGCCACAGAAAAGTTCTGTTAGGTAGTTAGATTTAGGGACAGGAGTTGTCCCTCCCATGTCCATGAAGGCCCTCAGAGGAGGTGAGGAAGAAGTCAGGCAACCATTAACACCTATGAAGACCCCAAACTGAGCATGCTCATGTTCAAGCACCCAGCCAGGTGGGAGATACACCAGGACAGTCCTGACTAGACCTAGACTTATGACATCACCCAGGTGGGCTTGACCTAGCCAGTGGGGTCAACCACGCCTCTCCAGTGGCTTGAAATATCCTGACTGCAGAAGGTTGTCCTCTTTTACCCTGTTCCTGGCTAGGGGCAGGTCAGAAGGTGGTGACACCCAAGCACTGCGAGGACATGCCCCTGTCAGGGCCCACTCTGGGCCTGCTTGACACCTATATGCACCCCCTTGGGGCCAACTCAGGGTCCACAGGCTCTCTTGCCCTGGCCTCCATGCCTCCTGCACCCCCCTCTCCCCAGTTCCACACGCGTGGGTGCTCTTTTCCACGTAGTTGCTTGGGACTGTAAAACCTGAAACTTGTCTTGACCTTCACAAAACCCCACTTGGATTGCAAAACGGACTTTGGTGTGAATTCTTTCTTTGTGCAAAGCGAAGGTATTACCCACTTGAGAACTCTTACAACACATTCAGTGGCTGAAGGTCAGAGAACTAGGATGTACCGTAGTTGGGACCTTGACTCAAACAGGCTGCACTTTATGCCCACTAGTGTTGTCCTCTTCTCTCTTTGTTAAAAAGAGAAATGAGCTCTTGTGAGTGTTCAAGACACACTGGTGGCCAAGGAACATTTCCCACTGATGCAATCAGGAAGCTCGAAACAGAATAAAGAAGGGAACAATTTACTGGTCACGTGTTCAAGGTCTGTGACTCCTTCACTTATCCTGTGTATCTGTCATCTCTGCTGCTCACCTCAAGGAATGAAAAAGTTCTATCCTCTGTGCTACAACCCTTATCATACTCATTTTCAATGGTTTGAAATCATGTTTTGCCCTTAGTTATTTTTCTTACAGCAAATTTCTGAGGAAAAGTGTAAAATGGGATTTTCACACGAGACCGGTCCTCTCTATTAGGAACACAAAGGGAGTCTGAGATTAGCAGCAATCAGCGAAGTCCTCTGAATGTCACAATAATGACTTGGAGTATCTTTTAATAGCAGTTAACAAATCCTGGAGGGCCAGTGTGGCGTGTTGGAGATTGTCATTCACATCACTCAGCATCTCTCTCCGGTGCCGGCGGTTTGGGAAGGTGGCTGCTGACAGCCGGTAGGGATGAAGGGAGGAGGGGCTGGGGATAGAAGGGGTGGAGATATGGGTCTAGAAGTCAAGTGACCAGACATTCCGCTTTTTAGCAATTTAACCACATCCCGCAGCATTTTGAAATTAAATAAATATATTGCCATACTATTTTTGCATTTTATGAACATTTTTGTTGCTTACATAGGCCAAATTTTTAGTCAAGAACCCCCTCTCCCCCTGCCCTGCCCCGGTCAATAGTACCTGCTTAAAATCTGGTCACTTTCATCTAGAGCCATCTTTAAAGCGAGTGCGGAGCTTATTGGCGGACTGACTGGGTCAGAGTAGACCTAGAACTAGAAAGATGAATGGTTTATTCACACGGGGCTGCAAGCTGGTTCACACCAGTTCTATCATGCGCCCTGAAATGAGCCTGGCACAGACCAGAATTTGAACAATTTGAGAGTCTGCAACAATAACTGGAATGGGAAAAATTATGGGTCAAAGCTCTGGAATGGAAGACCGAAAGAGGAGTAGTTAGCAATTTCAGGAGTCGGGTGTGGGAGATGGGATTATTATCACTCCTGTGGTGAGTGGCAACCATTCCGACCTGTGTAGTCAGTCGGCTTCCGTCTTTGAGCAGGGCATCTGTGTTGGACTCTGCTCCTCAAGAGATTTGATTGCTCGGCAAAGTCCATGCTGTCCTTGTTGTCTGAGAAGGAGAGGAAGTTTCCAGTGAGGTGTAACTTTACTAGTCTGAGTACTGTTCAGGGCACCCGTATGTGGCACATTCTGGTTTGGCCTTGCTCTGTATCATCAGTTCTGACTGCATCAGACAGAATCTGTCCAAAGTCCTGATCCAAACATTTGTGTACAGTGCCTCTCTGGCATGAGACACAGGAACCCCGTAAATATGACATATCCCCACCGTCTAAGAGAACCAGTAATGAATGCTGTTTTCAGGTGCCATGGCTTGGACCATTCTGCCAGTGTAGAACTCACTCATAATGCCCAACTCGCTCTCGCTGGGGGTCTCTCAAAGCAGCTAAAAGTAAGGACATGAGGATTGTGGTATAGCAAGTGGATGTCACGGTGCTGCAGTTCTAGTCTCATCTTTGACTGAATAACTGGAGTGGGAACACAGAGGGAGCACACACTGTGTATGAGCCATCAGGCTAAGTGCTTTTTACCTGCCTGGTTATATTCATCCTCTCCACCATGCTACAGGATCTGCAGAGGACTCTTTTGATCCCTAGTTTACTGATGAGAAAAACCCAGCCTTGCTGTATTTAATTAACTAGTAAATAGTGAGGCCAAGATTTAAAGCCAGGGAGTCTGGTTTCAGAGCCAAAGCCTGTAAGCCTTGTGATGTGCCAAAGGAAGGGGCTTGTTGGATAGAATCCAGGAGGCCGATGGAATGGAAGGGAAAGAATGTTGGGTGGGACAGAAATGAGGACAAATCTGAAACTGCCTCTTTAGGCCACTGCCACTGGATGACTCAGCTCTGACCAGTCTTCAGAAGTGGATGATATATCAGCAGCTGCTGTTCTGCTCTGTGATTTGGAGGGGCAGCTGTTGTGGGTTGTGTTTTATTACCCTCTGCTCTGGGCTCAGAGTCCCATGGTGGTGCAAGCACATTCAGTTGCTACCAAAACGTTAGAGGTTCAAGTTCATCGAGAAGGTCTCAGAAGAGAAGTCTGACAATCTGCTTCTGAAACCCCCATGGAGCCCCCAGGAGTCAGAGTCAACCTGGGTTGCACCTGGATTGATTCCTTTGAGCCCCGTTCTGCAGTGGGTAGGGTACAAGAACCAGGCACTCTGTGAACCTGGGCGAATAATTCAACATCTCTAGACATTTGTTTCTTTATACAATTATATAAAGCAGGCAGCAAATATTCCACAAAGACACATGGGGTTTGTTGTTGTTGTTGTTGTTGTTAGTTTCATCAAGGCGATTTTGACTCAGGACAATCCTTCATGTTCAGACAAGACAGGTGTTCAAGGAATGTGTATGACCTTTTCTAATGTGTGACCCTTCCCAAAGTATGATCTTTCCCCAGTAGACTTCCAGGCCTGTTTTCTTTCTTTCTTTTAAAAATTTATTTATTTTATCAATTTTTTTTAGAAACCGGGGGCTTGTACAACTCTTATCACAATCCATGCATCCATCCATTGTGCCACTCACATTTGTACATTTGTTGCCGTCGTCCATCATTCTCCAAACACTTGCTCTCCACTCCAGCCCTTGCTTGGTATTAGTTCCTCAATTCCCCCTGACTCCCCCCAGCTCCCCTCTCCCTCATGAACCCTTGATAATTTATAAGTTACAACTATTTTGTCAAATCTGTTTTCTGAGTCAAGTCTGTGTAGGTTCGAACTGCCCATCTTTTGACTAGATGTGGACGACTGTGCCAGCAGATGACTAGTTTGTGTGTATTAAGTCAGTAAGTATTTGCCACGACTTTAGAATAGAACTTGACAAGCAAGTGCCAGAGTGATTAATTTTAAAGGAGGGAAGATATTCTAACCCTGTGGACTGTGGATCTCAGACAGTTGATGGACCCCTGCCTCTCAGGCTGTTTGCTGCCTCCTTCTGAGCATGTGACCCCTTTGCTTTTGTGATCCTGGGGAACCTTGTGACTTCAAGGATGGTCCATGGACTGAGGGGCATCAGTAGCTCCTGTAAATTTTTTTGAAATGCAGAAACTCAGGCCCCAAGATGATCTATTTTTAACAATATTTACATATTTGACAAGGCCCCCATTAAGTTTGAGCAGCACAGCTGTAGAGCTTTTGACAGCAAATAAAAGGAAATCTAGAATTTTCTTGTCTTCCATGGAGATGAAGGCTATAGCATGCACTTCTGGTTTCCCAAGCTACAAACTTTAGAACACTTTTTTT